>JAOXYD010093786.1:0-25634 GCA_028565735.1 Pinacopodium congolense | reverse complement strand
TTGATTTTAAAGCATAACCAAACTTTAAACAAGATTAAATGGAGAAAAAGCAAAGTCTTAACCATAGCTTTGTTTTGGTTTCGTGAAGGACTTTAATCAGACATTAAAATTGTTTTTAAACTTGAATAAATCATCGATCATCTAATCCATAGCTCATTTACACATTTGGTAATATTAAGAATTGTTTAGAAACAATCAAAAATCGTTTTCAAAGTGTTTAAGCTAAAATAACCAATTTTAAGCCCTTTTCCAATTTTTAATCAATTTCTTTATATTTTCCTAAATAATTGTAATCCAATCAACCTAGTAATTAAGTAATCAATTCCCCGTGGGATCGACACTTAGAGTCTTAAGTTTTACTCCACTTTATTACTTTTGCGATAGGTGCACTTGCCTTAAAATTCCGTTGGTTTTAAAGTAAAATCATTTCAAAATCATCCGTCATTTCTAAGTCACCTAACCAACGCAACAGGTCATAAGATCTCATGTAAAGGGATTGAAGTGGATTGAGTTGAGATGGAGTTCATTGAAAAGCTCCCATCATCTATCAATGTTAAGGGTACTTGAGCATTCTTAGGTCATGCGGGTTTCTACAAGCGATTCATTAAGGATTTTTCTTTTATTGCAAAATATTTTGCTAATTTGTTCATTTAAGATGTGCCTTTTGAGTTTGATGCTAATTGTTTACATACTTTTGATAGGTCAAATAAGGTACTCATCTTCGCACCAATCTTAACTTTATTGGATTAGTCATTTTCATTTGAGACCATATACGATGGGAGTGTTTATACCATTGGATGCCTACTTGGAAAAAGGAAGGAAAAAAGTTTCATGCCATCTACTATGCAAGTAAGGCTTTGGCAGGGACTCAGTTAAACTACACCACAACTGAGAAGGAATTAAACTCAGTTGGAAGTTTCAAAATGATGATGGATTAAACTCAGTTTATTTGCCTTTTATATGTGGAATTGATTTTTGGATTTAGGTTGAAGCTTGCAAAAGAATGAAATGATTTAAATACATTTCCAATTTGATATAATTCATTAATTTTAGAACATTTCCATGCAATAATATTTTTGAAGGATAAAGAAAGTGTTTTCAATAATTATGGTATTAATTTTGAATTATTTTTACTTTTTTATATCCTATTACGAAATTGATGATGAATTAATTTGCTTGAGGACAAGCAAATTGTTAAGTGTAGGGAAATTTTTAGGAGTCAAATTAATTGGGTTTTAATGGTTAATTTGTTGAATTATGACCACTAATTCAGTTCTTAGGTTCCATTTAGTTGGGCTTTGGTTTTTGGTTTTGGTTTCTTGTTTTTTAAACACAAAAATTGATATAAAAAATACACTAATACATCACTTAAATCGAAAAAGAAAACACAACCAATACAAAAACAAAATAACGACCACAAAAAACCACAAACTATAACCCAACTAAGCATCCACGTAATTGTTAAATTTATGTATTATTATGTTTAATTTGTAGGATGGGGCTTGAAGATGAAGATTGTAGCAAAAATTAGAAGAAAGTGCCTCATTTCAGTCCATCAATGACACCCTGCTAGGTTCACGTTGATGGATGAATATGGTGTCATTATAGAGACAGAATTTGACCTTAAACGGTTGTCTATTAAGGTTCCATTGTAGGAAGGCAGCCCGCTATTGAAGGAGTAGTCAATAATTTCAACTCTAAATCTCCATAATTGCGGTTGTGGCATGTTACTTCCTTATTTCCTTTGTTAGCTAGCACAAGTGGGAGCCCAGAGAGTTTGCATAACACAAGAATAACAACAATAACATGCAATCAATCGACAGAAATCATATCTAACATTAGTGAGAGATGCTCTTACTTCTCTCTTATTTTTTTCTATGATGTTTTAGGCTTCAAAAACTTGTAATTCGAGTTTTAGATTGGTTTTTAAGTTTATGTTTATTAGAAATTCAAGCTAAGATGTATATATGAGATTCTAAACCATCATAGGGGGTTTCTTAACTTAGATTATCACTTTATTTCCTCTATTTTCAAATTAATGAAAGTTCATATTCTTGAATGTTCTTTGATTTTCTTGCAAGATCTTGTTGAATCTGAAGCTGTGTTGGTGTCCAGATCATGTTGAGGAGTTCAAGACTTGTCCAGGAGCTATCTAAACCTCTTTTGTAAGTTCTAAACTACTTATTTTAGCTTATATTTGTAGATATATCAAAGTATGTGGCTTAAGATACATGTTTTCTATACTTTGATGATTATGTGTGGTTAAATCCATTTTCCAACTTTGGATTGGTGTTTTAATGTTTTAAAAGAGCTTGAATGTATGTAATTAGGCCTGAATTTGTTTATTAAAGGTCTTAAAGTTTTGATTTTGGACTGACCACCTAAGATTAAAGTGAAAGACAATTTAGGATCCGAGAAATCTACTTAGATTGTTGGAAAAATCAATTAATGAATGATCAAACTTTGATTATTTGTAAGAGTTAGAGATTTGAGACTAGAAATCCAGAAATCAACTTCTTGAAATTAAATCTCATTGACTGTATTTAAAGCATAACCAAACTTTAAACTACGTTTAATGGAGAAAAGGCATAAGTCTTAACCATAGCTTTGTCTTGAATTTGTGAATGAACTCTAATCCAGCCTTTTAAATTTTTTTAAAGATTAATTAATTCATTAATCACCTTATCCTTAGCTAGATTTCACAAGTTAATAATTTTCAGTAATTTAGAAATCATTTTATAATTCAAAATAACAAGGTTTGAAGCAAAATTAAGATAGTTTAGTATTTTCATCTTTTTAATTAATTAAGTTGGAATTTCCTAGATAATTGTAATCTAATTAATCTGATATTTAACCCAGAACATCAATTTTTCTTATGGGTTCAACACTCGAAGTCTTAAATATACTCCATTAAATTACTTGTTTGATAGGGACACTTGCCTTTCGTCACGTTGGTTTTCGCTTAAATTCATTTTTGTTTTCAAATTAAAATTGGTTTAAAAGAACTCCCATTTTTATAATCATTCAACCAATGAACAACACCTATATATGTGAAGATTATGCACCAACGTGCAAAAACTATTGAAGAAATAAGTTTAATGAATTTTGATGTTTCCCAACAGTTATAAATGACTAGTTAGGAGTTTTTCAATTATAAATAGTTGCATTAAGGAGTGTATAAGGCATCTAAGTGTAATGAAACAAGTATACAAGTGATTTGAGATGCTTTTATGTGTTTTTTGTGAAGTCTGGGTAAGTTTTAGTGTGGTTTCAAGTGGGTTTTTATTGTATTCATTCAAGTAATATTGTGAGCCCCTTTAAACCCTTGGGTTGATCAAGTTGAGGGCTTCTGAAGTTTATTTTTTAGGTTGTAAAGGTGTGACAAAAGAATATTATGAGGGTTGCACTTAAACCTATTTAAGAAGTACATTTTTGTAAGGGTTACCTATAGCCTAATGGAAAAGGGAGATGTACAAGTGATTTACCTCTCCTTAGGTACCGTATGGGGACTAATAATTTGTATTAATGAAAGAACTCATGTAGAACTAATTCTAACAAAATAGTGAAGTTAAAGGATGGCACATTTTGATAGTTTAGATAGACTCCCTTGTTTTTATAGAAATGATTTTAAATATTGGAAAAATAGAATGAAAAATTTTCTTTTAACAGTAGAAGTATAATTTTAGGAAATTATAGAGAATAGACTTCACACACTTACAAAAATAATAGTTTTAGATGATGTAGAGAAAATAATACCTAAGAATGAATTTGAATAGGATGATATGGATGAAAAGCTTATTTCTATTAACAATAAAGCTATAAAAATTTTACTTTATGCCTTAGGTAGGGAAGAATTCAATTGAGTTCGAGTTATAAATTTGCTCATAAATTATTAAGCATTTTGGACTGTACCTATGAAAGCATAAATCAAAGTGAAGATCAAGAAGTATCTCACATATGCTTCTTAAGCAATGAGGTATGATCCAATTCAAATCTTTATATAGATAATGATGAGTTATTACACATGCTAGAATTCAAATAATGATGACAAAGATTATGCTAATGAGTTCAAGCATCATTAATCAGTTAAACTTTTAGAAGTAATGATTAGAAAAAAAGAAAAAGATGTCTATATAAAGGAACATTAAGACTTCTAGATTCATGAAAAATAAAGAAAAAAAATTTGAAAAATGAATTACTAGCTTTGTGGAATCAAAGATTATGGATAACAATGATATGTAAAAATAGATAGAAGAAAATACATCTTTAAAAAATAATTATAATTAAAGAATATGGATAGTGATGAGTAAAAATCGAGAGAAGAGAATGCATCACTGTGAAAGGAATTAGAAAATGTTAGGAACTCATTGTCTAAATTCATTAAAGGAAATGAAAAGTTGGATTACATGCTATGAGTACAAAAAGCTTTAAATGATAGATGTGCTTAGGAATTTGCTCATGATAATGCACTATTAACTAGTAATACTATTTTCATTAAATGGAAGAATTTAGAAGAAAATAAAGTACCTTAGCCATTTTTAGAAAATGATGCATCAACTTTAAAATCCTAGTATAGGAGATAGCATCATGTATTTATATATGCACATGGACCAAAATCTAGGAGGGAAATTCATGTAAACAAAAATAGGCATAACTTCTATTGGAATGAAAAACTAAAATATGATGCATTTAGTCCTAATGTGACACAAAGTGGGTTAACATAATTCCATAGTTCTCATATCTATGTACATGAACCTAAAAATATGTTTCATTCATATTTTAGGCCTTATTATCACCAAAGGATGACTTATAGTGGAAGAAGACCAATAAATGAACAGAGGTATAACATGAGGATATATTCTCATTATAGTCTTATGATTTGCCATTTTTGTGGACATTTTTGGATGTGTTAAACATTTTTTATTATGACAAGTTAAGTAATTGGTATGATGTATCAAGAGGTCTGAATGATAGGAAGGCTACTAACCCCAAAGGACCAAAACTAGTCTAGAAAAAAAATTCATTAAATTTGTATAGGTCAAAAGACTTCAAAGATATCTTTCAAAAATTAGAAGAAAATCATCAAGATACATTATTAAACCAAGTATGAGAAGAAATCAAATGAAAATTGGTGATACATAAAAAGGGAGGTATACCTTACTTTACTTATGGTATGTTTTTGGTATGCAAAATGAAATCGAATGACTCTTGATACTCTAAATGATCATATTTGATTATTTAAATGGTTCAAGTAACTTTAAGTTATGAAGCATAATTTAAAATCTTACTTGACTATATTTGTATGATTATTAGAAAATTGAAAAATTGTGTAAAATTGTATGACTATGTTGCCTACAAAAGGAGTTTTTATATGTCTTAAGATCATTGTGGCATATTTAAATGTTGATTGTGACCTTTAAATTTGAATTTGAATTTTTAATTTTGAATTATGTGATATTTAGATATCTCTCATGGTCATTACCCTTTTTAAATTATAAATATTTTATAATAAGGAGAAGTTATTGGTTTTATTAAAAGGGAGCTTTGTTACTTTTTATTGACTTTATGTTTATAAAAGTAAAAGAATTTACCAAATGTGTTAACTTAAGGGAGAGGTTTGATAAATTTAAACCTTGAATTTTGATTATGAATTTACCTTAAATTGTTTTTAAGCTTTATGAGAAGATTTGAAGATGTTTGATAATGCAGTATCTTTTACTATGCATGCCATATTTGATGTAATGACTTCTCCTTATTGAATTCCCTAAGCTATGATTGCATCTTATTACATGACTTTTGAATGACTCAAGTTTGATGATTTGCACATTTATACTCGTTCTTATATTGATAAATTTGGCAAGAGCCTAAGTGTCGAGATTGAATACAAACCTTAAAACTGCATAAGATTTAGTTATTAAGTTGTTTATGACTTGCCTTAGTTAAGGGATAGGTTGGATGTGATACTATATTTTATCTAGGTGGAGTTTAAAATTTTAACATGGATATGTTACATGATAAGTCATGGGTTTTAATCAAGTTAGGGGGAGTTTGAGAATTTTAAGCTTATGTAATTGGATTGCAAAATTTGAGTTTATAATTTGCTGATGTTTGTAAAATTCAAAATTTACTGATGTTTTTGTAAAATTTTGGTTAGCTTAGGGGAAGTTAAAATTTTTTAATTATTTTATATTTATTATGTACGTGTTGAGCCCTTGAGATAAGTTCAGGCCTGTAATTAAGATTTTGTATTTGAAATGTGATTATTTTGTTGCTTTTGGTATTTTTAAAGCCATTAAAGTTAATAAATTGCATTAAAAACGGTTTATGGGTATTAAAGCAATATGTTTTTTAGTACGGTAACCTTTTTGGTGATTATAAAATGAGGATGAAAGTGTGTCATATTAGTTTAAGTGGGAGCAAATGAGTTTTTATTTGAAATTGAGTTTTGATTCATATAGGTTTTTTATTGTTATGTTCTCCTAATATTACATAGTTTTGTTATCATAAAAAATAAGAGATTGTTGAACCAAAGGTGGTCCTACCTATGTTTTAATGATGACAAAAAGTTGCTACTAATGTGTTTATTGTGTTTAATGTGTTGAAAAAATAATTTCGAAGATTATGTATGATAAAAAAGGTGTTCCAAAACATGATTTAAGTAGGATTTAGTTTGTATTCTTATTGTAAGTGTTTTGGTTTGTATTCTTTTAGTAAGTCTCATTTTCATCTTTCCATTTTAGTGAAAGGGCATTATCTATTTGGCATTCATGATAAATGATTTTGCACATACGATCCATAATAAAAAATACTTGTGTGTGAATATTTTTTAAAGATCCTCTTGATACACTAAAATATTTTTGGAAAATTAGTTTGATGTGTATATGTTAAAGTATGTGTGAACAAAAGCGGTTGGAAAATGTTAGGATGGGTTTTCAGGATAGATTGATTGAATGTGCATGAATTTGTTAAGACTTGTGTGAAAATGAAGTTAAGTTGTGTGAATGTAGTTGAATATGTTAAAGATTATATGAAAAAATTAGTTAACAAGATGAGTTCGAAAGTATTTGTAAATGTTGGAAATTGTTTTGGGGTTATTTATATAGGTCTGTGTGTGAAAAATTAAGTGAAAAACTAGTTTAAGTATGGACATGGGTGTGATTTGGTTGACAAATTTGCATCATTTTAATGGATTGATCAATTGATGGGCATATATTAGTCTACGAATCATCGTTCGGCTAATATGTTTAAGTCAGTTGATTAATGTACGTGAAGATCGCTCGCCATTTGAAAAAAATCAAAAGAAAATGATTTTAATCAATTTTAACATTGCATAAGGATCATAAATGGCTAGTTCAAAGTTCTTCACTTATAATTAGTGTGTAAGGGAGCATGTAAGGCATCCAAAGGTAGTAAAACAAATCTAAAAGTAATTTGAGGTGCTTTATGAGTTTGTTTATGAAGTTTGTTTGATTTTTTATTTGGTTTCAAGTGGGATTTCATAACATTCATTCAATTGATATTGTGAGCCCCTTTAAACACTTGGATTAGTCAAGTTAAGAGCTTGTGAAGTGTATTTGTAGGATGCAAAGGAGGGAGATAACAATATTTTGAGGGCTACACTTAAGTATATTGAAAAAGTGAGTTGCTGTAAGGGTTACCGTAGAGTCCATTGAAAAAAGGAGTTATATAAGTGATTTGAGATAGTGAAATTCCTAACAAGGTGTTAAGGAGTTGATAGAAGTGTGGAGTTGACACCAAACCATTATAAATTAGTTTATGTCCTTCTTTCCTTATCTTTTTTATCCTTAAAGTTTCTTTCGTTTCATATTATTATATATTTTTATCAAATTGTTAATAAATTCCAAGTTCACTTTTCAAGTATATTTTATTATATTGATTAATTGTTTGACTTCCACATTTAGACAAAAGGGAAAATTTGGTTAGGTTTAAAAGATTTAGAAAACTTAGAAACTTTTAGAAGCACCTAATTGAACCCCTCTTACATGTCATATAGGGACAAATGGGACTAGCTGGCTTAATGACATTAAGGAATTTTTTTGTTCCATTCTTTCTTTAAATTTATTTTTTATAAATAAATTTGAACATTGAGGGCAATGTTCGACTTAAGTGTAAGGGAGGGGAATAGGAACAATTTCATCTTACACTTAAATTATTGCATATCTTGATAGTGATTTATTTAGATATCTCTTTTTAAAATTTTTTTAAATGTTTAAGTAAATGTCAATAATTGTGCTATGATTCAACTAATGTAATTAACATGGTTAATATTTATTAACTTTTTATTGATTATGGATTTTTTTAATTGTGTCCATGACTGCATGCATGGAGCTAATTCTTTAGAATTGATATTGATATTTTAATGAGACTTCATCTATATTTTTGTATAAATTTGAAATAAGGTGTTTAGTTTTGGTAAAATTTTAAAAATTTCTAGTGTTTGAAAGTAAACAAGTTGAATTAAGAGTAATTAGAAACATAATCATGTATATAAAGACAAGATAGAGCATCGAGCAAGATGAAGCATAAAATGCACTTGTACAAGTTAATTGTGAATTAATAATTATGATTAAGGCATGATGGAGTGTAAAATGCACATGCCATTACAATAGCTTAGGAAATGTTTGTATGAACATTTATATGAGTTTCTTGAAATTCAATGTTATGAGTGAGAATTAACTTCATTATATGTTTTTGGCCATGTGTGTTGATCCATAATCAAGATTGAATTAGGATATGTTAACTAAATTAAATTCTTTGATTAATGCTTTGATTGATGTTTAGATACCTTTAGAATGTTTTAAATGAGTATTTTAGTAATTTCTTGAAGACAAGTAATAGCTCAAGTGTAAGAGAATTGAAAAAAATAGTTTATATAGGTTTTAGATCATAATTTGATAGAGTTTTATCCTTATTTATCTATGAATTTACACTATTTATAAATTATTTTGTTGAAATTGTTATTTACGTCTAGTTGAGTAGTTTGTTACTGAAAAGATTTGAAATTATATGCATTGGGTAGAATATCAATGGCTAGCAAAAAATGCACCTTTAATGGTACTTTGAAACATTATTATAACCCTTAAGGAAGTTAGAGTTTTAATGACACTTAGAAATCGTGTTATTGTTCCTAGGATGAACTGCCATTATGCTATGCATTAAATTCAAACTATCATCATTTAATTTGAAATACTGTTATTGATTTCATTGTACATAATTGTTTATGTCTAGACTAAAGATAGAGTACCAACAATACTTTAGAAACACATTATTATTCTTCATCTCTAATGGCCATTGAACTTCCTAAGTTTATGATTTGAAGGAGTTTTTCAAGGGAACTTTAGTCTTTTCACTTTAAAATAAGGGTTAAAACCTTAATAACTATCCTTAAGCAAAGGAGGAGAATAGTTAGCTAGTTTTAAAGTAGTTTATAGTAGCTTTCTCTCAACTTTTTGATATAGAAACAAGTATTAAGTTTTTAAGTGTTTTAGGAGTGAATTCAAATAGATTGGAGAGTATATTCCTAATTTTAATAAAAGATATTTGGTTTTATCCCTTACTTTTTCATTCCATGTCTTTATTTTTATCAATAATCATATAATTTTTAATTATATCTTTGAGTTTATTGATAAAAATATTTGGTTAAATTCCTATAAATTAATACTAAGTTAGTATAAAGGTTGATTATTATTCTAATTATCTTCTTTTATGTGAAAGATCTTTGTTTAATACATAACTTAATTATTGTCTTAGATTTGGAACCTAAGATAGACTGTTAAGTACTTAAGGATAAAGAGATTGGCTCTAGTTGTTAGAAAAATTAATTAAAAAATGAAATTGACATTTGATTAAATTTAAATAAGGGGGATTTACATTTGAACTTCTTGATCTTTATGTCTTTTAGTCTAATTTATTGAAAGATCTTATGATGAATTAAGATTAAGAGAGATCAGTTTTTGACCCACCATGACTTTATCTTGTTTTCATGAGGATATCATAGGTTTGTTTGACATTACATTTCTTTAGATTTATTTAATCCATTGACATTTATTTAATCTCTAGATTTGTATTTCTCTTGACTTTAAAGAAGCCTAACTTACTATTTATACTTAATTGAATAGTTGATTATTTTATTTATTAATTTTCCTAGTTAAATTAGTTATCATTTAAATTTGAAGTTATCTAGATAATAATATATTTGTTATCTTTGTAATTACAAAAGATCCTTGTGAAAATGATCCTTAGAATGAAATCCATTCTATTACTTATTAGCAAAATGTACTTGCCGCTAGTCTTAGATTATGATTAATAATAAGAAATCAACAATAGAACGTTTCAATCTATGTTTTGAAGATGATAAAACATCTTTACTACTAATAGTTTCTTTGTTTCTGATGCACTGAAAATATAGAAATATGAAAGGATGTAAAGACACAATTTGAAATGTAAAAGAATATACATAAAGAATGATTTAATAATATGATCAAGATCAAGATTATAAAGATTCAACAAATTAATATGTGTAATTTTTTAATGTAAATCTCATCTTACTCATCATAATGCTTTTTAAAGGCTCAAATTAATCATAATCATTTGTATTTATGTTAATTATATATAATTATCCAAAATCAAAAGGAAAGTTTGGAAAATATTTTAAAGAAAATCCTCTTCTTACATTAAAAAGCTTTTTAGAGAATTTTTCAATGTGTCTAAGCCAAGTATTTTTGAAAAGAATGTTTTGATGTGTTTTGAAAGGTTTTGAAAAATATAAGAAAAATTTTAAAGTGTTTAAAAACTATTTCTAAGAGGAGTGGTTGAGGAATGATTGAGGTATTGGTCGATCAATGTCTACTCTTTAGTAAGATTGGTCGACCACTATAGAGGGAGTAATCAACCAATGTATGTAAGTTTTTGGGATTAGCCAACCAATGTGATTGAGTCCACTAGCCGACCAATATATAAGACTTAATGACCAATGGTCATGATAAATGCCCAATAGCTAGTTTATGATAAGAACATTTTTTCAATTATTAATCTCCAATGGCAATAAATGGCTAGTTGATGTTTCTAAGCTTATAAGTAGGTGTTATAGAGTGTGTTTTCAACATCCAGTTACATCTAATTTTATCCAAGAGCACTGTGTGTGTAAAAGTGATATATTAAGTGATTTTGGAGTGGTTAGCTATGTATTTTGGTTACATTCATAATTTTAAGGTGTGAGCTCCCTTAAATACTTTAGTTGAACAAGTAAGATATATTTTTATGTTTATTTTCTTTTGGTTTTGTGAGTTGTAAGATTCCTCTTTACAAAAAAGAAGATTATTGTATAAGGGCTACTCTTTACCTGAGGATTGGTTGTAAAAAGGTTACACTTAGCCTCATTCAAAGAAAAAAGATTAAAGTGAAATGTCCAAGAAGATCTTGAAGAGTGGACATAAACGAGGTTTATTTTCATAAATTGGTTTTCCATTTCTTTTCCTACTCTCTTTACTTTTTGCAAGTTTATTTTAGTGTTTAAATAATATCGATATATTGACTTAAATACAATTATATACTTTCTCGCTGCATTTGGAAGTGTTTAAGAATGGATTTTTGAATTAGAAAAAAGGACTTCAAAAATTTTAGTCATATAAAATTCATTTGTCCTCCTCTTAGGTGCCATTAGGCCCATTATAAATAATTTGTAAGGGGAAAAAATCCTTGATTAAATTCAAAAAATCATTCCTATATTATCAATAAGGTTCATCTTGTCTGCATAACTAAATAATAGGTTTATGATTGATGTAAAAGAAATAGAAAAGCAATCGAAGGATAAAGAGTCAAGAGATCTCGTTATTGATATACCCATGAATCCAAATGAGCTTCTTTCTCTTCTTTCTTTAAATCAATCTTATTGTTGTTATTTCTCCTTATCTCCTTTCCTCTTTAACATTATGGACAATAACTTAATTTCCTTTGTCATTTATCCACTCTCTTCCATTTCTTCTTAAGGTGGCGCCACATTTTATATCTTGGAGTAGCTTAGTCTTGTTTTGACTTAAAACATCCTTTGCATGCTAAATTTTTTAAAGATGAAGTTAGCACTTAAATAAGGGTAAATTAGCGCATTTATATGGATTTTTATTTACTATTTTTAGATGTATAAAATAGTCTTAGAATATATAAGATGAACAATGCTCTTTAGAGAGAAAAATGATGCTACTTATCTCATACTTTTTACTTTTGCCTTCTTACAAAATTCATCCTTTTTTCATTCTTTTTTTATTTCAGACCCTCAAATTTGTAACATATCAAAAAATTCACCCAAATAAGTAATTAATATGGAACATATCAATAAAAATGAATAAAAAATAAAAATTTATAACATATAAACTATCTAAATCACTTTTTATCAAATAATAATTAACAAAAGGATGAATACTTTTATTTTATTAATTTTTCTAATGAAATTTTGTGATAGACTCATATATATTAATTTAAATTTTGATTTAAATTTTTAAAAAATTTGCAATATTTTAATAGATATAGAAATTAGGTATGACTAATGGTGGAACACTTTGATAAAATTAATGTGATGAGTTTTATATAAGATATTATTAGTTATTTATATGGAAAGAGATTCTTTACTAAATATCTTCATATCAAATTCCATAACAATATGGATATGTGTGAGGATTAATAGGGGTTTATTTACAGTGTTTTAGATATCAATTGTCATGTCTTTACCCTTATTTTAATGTTAAAATTATCAAAATTATGTGTTGCTTATTTTGTAGGTTCATGACCAAAGAATGTAGTTTGTGCAAAAAAGATCAAATATAGCACTTTTTTTAAGAATAACATATGGTACATGTTGTAGTGTAGTAGAAAACACCATTAAAGTAAACTATAGGAGAACAAAACGACTCTTTAACATAACTATTTGTATCTGAGTATAACACGATTAATATCTACCTTGAAGATAGTATATTAACATGGGTGATAAATGACACTATTGGTGTTCGATACTAAGGGACGTTGAAGTTTCTGAAGGCATTTTCTAACAAAGGTTCAAGAGATAATTTAGACAACTCACATATAATTCTATCCTAATCCTCCTTAGGATGTATATAAGAAAACGATGGAGACATGATAGCCAACATTTAGCATCTTTTCCAAAATTTATTCATCTTTCTCTTAATTTTCATGTTAGTTTTAATTTTTTCATAGTTTTATCTTTTAATCAATTATCTTAGACATTCATAGTTGCTTTTGAGGATTCAAGGAGTTGGGAGCATGTGATTCAGAGTTAGAAATCAATGTGAAATTTTTTATGTTGTTTTTAAAATTTTTAATTTCATTGTATCTTACTTTACGTTTATTTTAACCAATAAACTTATGGTTTATGTTTCATACTTTGATTCCATGGATTAATATATGCACTTAATTTTTTATTAAATAAGAGTAGTAGATTTCGTAATTAAGTCATTTTGTATGAATTATGTCAATCCTTGTATATTTGAGTGCTTCATTCTCTGTTATAAATTGGCCACCTAGAATAGAGTTATAAATAAGGATCCGAGAAATCTACCCTAGGTATTGAACAAATCATTAAACAATGTAATTTAAGTTAGTAAATGACCAAACTTTAATTAATAGCATACGTTTTAATTTTTAAATAAGGAATTTTAGGATCAAACATCTTGATCTTTAAGCTTATTACCTAAGTCTATTGAATGACCAAAGACAGAATAGGACCAAAAAAGATAAGGCATTAACTTAACTACAATTGTATCTTGATTTCATGAAGATACCCTAGATTAGACAATACAATAAAATTTTAACTTTATTAAAGTACTAAAACCTAAAAACCTTAACTATACATTTAATTTGGTAATTCTCAATTGTGATTTTGATTTCTTTTGCATTTAAATGAAAGTGATTTAGCAACCTTGATTACTCATAGCTTAACAGTAAATACTTTAAATCTCCTTCACCATTTTATCATCAATAGCAACCCAAATATGATTTGAGATTAGTGTTATATGAGCCAACAAATGAGGGCATATCTAGGAGCAAGGTTGTAAAGAAGAGTTAAAAGCTTCTCATTGTAACTTGGGAATCTATATGGAATAATTAATAGAATTAGTTGTAGAAGGTGATCAAATTTAATTGCATAACACTACTAAATTAAGGCCAAGTGAGATAAAAGTTGTAAATCCAATTGAAAGAAAAGAGCAGGAGCAGATAATTGAACTAGAAGAGTGACGTGAAAGCTATAAAAGTTATGGATAATAAGCAGCTTATTGAAAATAAGGTGTTTAAAGAGAAAGAGGAAGAACATAATACTATCAATTCTATTGGTATTATAGCCTTTGATCATAAACTAGGGGTTGTTTATCAATATTTTACATTATGGTGCTTCATAAAGGGTAGGAGTAGTGAACATAGTAACCCAATAATAGTTGTAGGAAACCATAAGAAAATGACATGTCATTATAAAGAAAATGAAGAGAAAGAGTTAGGGGATAGACCTAGAAATAAAAGTAAAATTCTCTAATCATAGAATCCAGCTAAAAGACTTTTAAAAAGTATTTGTTGGGAGGCAACACAAACTTAGAATTTAGTTTTTTTTTTATACATGCTTAAGTTAATTCCTTAATTTATCACTAGTGTCTCTTTAGTTTGTTTCTTTAGTTTTTAGTCTTTAAAATCAAACACTTTTTTAGTAATTTAAATGTACAACCCTATGATTTTGATGGTCCATATATTAGGCGCGTTTAGTAGTAAATTGGGGCTTAAATTTATAAAGAAAAATTTTGGGTAGAATATCAATTGTCCTCTATAGTGGTGTTGTTCTAGTTTGTCTAACCCATCATTAATCGTGAACATATGACATCAATACGGGTCATCAATGGACATTATAGTCATTGTTAACTACGTTTAAACCCTATGTTTTGAAAAAAATTTTAGTGTAAACCTTAATCTTTATATTTTCTTTACCTTTCCTTCCCTATACCATAATTCTCCTTCACCTAAAGAACCATTGTCCCCCTGTTATGCTTGGTTTTTTCCTCTCTCCCCCCCCCCATAAATCAGCACTATTCTTAGTTATTTTCACTCCTCTTCCACCCAACACAATTTTTTACCTAACAATCTACCTCTTCTGCCCTATTTCTGACCCATTCCCTTCTATTTCTATTCATCCTTCTTCCTACTTATTCTCTGGATTTCCTTTATTGTTTGGGTATAAAAAATTTAAATTCTAAAGGCACTCAAGAAAAGGGGGGGGGGTATGAATTGAGTTTTGTATTTTTTTAACTAATAAACTAAACCACCTAAACCAATTTCAAACCACAGGCAATCTCTAGACTAAAGTTCATCCTAGATGATATGCCAATGATTGTGAAAAATATTAACAAGGAAATTATAAAGTAAAAACACATTGAGAAATAATTAGAGAGTGTAAGGAAGAGGAGATATATAAGATTTTTATAGTGGTTTCTCTAATGAATACAATTTCTTATTTTCATTCTTTAACAATGATGTTAGAAGTTTCACTAAATCACAAAAACAAATTATAAATATTTTTGAGTGAAGAGGAATCCTTTTAATCCCAATCTTTTTCAAGGAAAAGAGGAGTCTATACAATTGATTCTAACCCATCAAAATCAATTAGCACCTTTTCACAAAACAATTATACCTCAAAGGTGTTTTACTTGAAAACTCAATATCTAAGGCTTACAGCATAATTAGTTAGGTTGTTGGTTTTGGTTTTTTGTGTTCGTATTAGTTTTTGTGTGTTTTTTGGATTTTTGTGTTGTTTTTTTTAATTTCTATGCTATATTAGTGTGTTGTTTTTTTATGTTTTTATGTTGTTTTTTTTTCTATTTTTGTGTTTAAAAAATAAGAAACGAAAACCAAATATGAAAATGGAACTAAACATGCCCGTAAAGTTTAACAAAGTAAAAAGTATGAATGATGTACTTCTTCAAAACTTAGAAAATGTGTTTTGTTAGATTGAAAACAAGAACTTTGCTCTAAAACTCAAATCAAACTAAGATAGCTTAATAACACAATCCTTTTTGAAAGTTTTGATAATTTAATGCTAAAAAATTAAAATTGTTTAATAACCTTTAGCAACCTTATTTATAGTGTTTAAAAGAGGAGAAAATTCCATTAGACTGAAAGTTTGCCTGGTCAATGAATACAATGACGATTCATTCGAACTTCATAGTTTCCATTGTTCTCCTTATATAGTTGTTATTATTTTTTTCAACTCAAACTACAATAATAGTATGCAAAATTATAACAATGCCTTTACACTTGCCGTTATTGACCACCATTAAGGTACTAACAAATACTTTAAAACTTGATTAAAAACATTTCTAACACTTTCAAATATTTTCTTAACATAAAATGTTGCTCCAACTATGTTTCAAGTGATCCTTAAGATAATTGTTGACACTAAGACTTATCAATTAAGTTCAAACGTAAAAATATGTCTTGGTTTGTAATAATTAAGGCTCATTTTTAAAAATTTTCAATTAAAAAAACTTATAAATACATCAAAACTTATTATTTTGACTTTGAAAACATTTCACACATATTTCAAAAACATTCTCAAGATTGATTTAAATAAAAAACATTATCAATTGACTAAAAAATGACAATTTTCCATAACCTATGAAAAATTCATGCACTTTGAAAACTTTATGCAATGATGTTTCTAATTTGAGGCCTATAGATATTAAACATTGAAAAAAACTTAAAATCAAGTTTAAAACTACATAGTTAATATTCTAGAAGCAATATTCTCAATATTAGTCTTCATGCTTAAACTTTCCACTTGTCTGTACTACCAAAAGTACCTATCTTTCAAATCTTACACTATAAATTAAATCATTTAGTAAAAGTAATGTTTTTTATTATCAAAAACAAGATTGAAACCTCCCTTGATTCAATAAAATTATACCATTATGTGCTTTGCTTCATTCTATACCTTTTAGTACTAGTTTTTTAAACTATTATCATTGATGGTCGTGAGGGAATATCCTAACAATGGCGAGAATATCATGGTGATAGTGAGGAGCATATTCTATTTCCAAGCATATCTTACTCTTTTTAGTTATTTTTCAATATAGTTTAGATTTAAATTCCCTGTAGATAACACCTATTTTGAGGAAGAAGCTCTTATTCAATGGGTGCTGATACACCACAAGGCCTAGTTTACCATGAGAAATAGCTTCGAGTGATATGAGACTTATAGTGGCAATGGTATTATTATGGAGTGGTTAGTGGCCATTATTTTAGAGTTAGAGTTCATCATTGCACCCGCCTTTAAAGCATTAGGTTGGGAGGATAATTTGACTTTGGTAAACTCGTAATACTTCACTTTAGTTCCCAAGTTCTATGTGAACGTGAAGTAAAAAGGGGAATAAAAGGGGGTGCTCATATAATAGAGGTTCAGTCATTCGTAACAGATACTCATATTGTCATTACTAATTCTTGATTATCTTTATTGTTAAGAGTGCTTAGAAAAAGGCAATGTGTACGAGCAATAGAAGGACATATTGCATAGGGACTCAATTACATCTAACCTCAAATTTTTTATTATTCTCACCGGCAATGCCCTAGGGTTAGGTAGGATATTTAACCTTCAAGCATTTCTCACTAGTTAGTTAGGTTGATAGGGGTGTATTCTATTACATTCTACTATGTGATTTAATATAGTTTCACTCCTATTTTGATGCCTAATTGCCTAATTGCCTAATTTATGTTCGTTAAGAGTTGAAATGCATGTTTAGACCCAAAGAGACAAATTTTAGGTGAAAAAGGGCCAAATATAGACAAGAATTAAATAAGGAGTCAAATCTGAGACTTTAACGGTGGGTGATCATTGACACTGTTGATCTTTATGAAATAATTGTTAATGCTCGACTATCAAATATTTCAATTGTGGTCTTTTGATGGAACTATTTATTCCCAATGTTAAGTGATGTTAATGTTTTAGAAAATGCATTTCTACATAGAATATAAGGTCACTCAAGTCTTTCTACTCTAAAATGACTTAAACCCTAATGGAGGAGTGTTTAAGCTCATGAAAGAGACTTGAAGGCATCATTCCTTTGCCATTTATAGTAACCATTTAACTTTTTTCAGTTTGTTGTCTTAAATTTAGGGTTTTTATTTTTTTCATCTTTGTACTTGGGAATATTCATAGAAGTTGTGTTTAGAAGTATTAATAATTTAGTTCCATTGATTTTATTGTCTCTTTCTTTTTCCTCCTTTAGTTTTTATGTTATTGCATTTGGATTGAGTTTTAATACTTGTTCAAACCTTTGAACCTTCTAGTTTGATTTTTGAATATTTTATTTTCGTTGTCTTTATTTTGCTTATCTATTATGGGTTCTTTTATTTTATTTTCTATTATTATTAATTTCAATATGCTAGACTAATTTTCTTTAGGTTAAAAGATATTGAAAGGATAAGGGTGTTGTAGTTCTAATATATGGGTTAGGTGTAATAGGTATTCTTTTCTTTGTTAAGATTAAATTAAAATTTGGGTTAAATGTCAAAAACTAGGGGTTATATTATTAACTTGATTACCCTATTTATGATTTTTATTTGAATGCTAGGTATTGACTTATGATCCATAATTGTCACTAGTTAATATAGAAGTTAGTAATAGGTTAACTGAATTTGTAATTAAAACTCAATTAATTAATTTAAGGTTTTAATTCTTTTAAGTTGCATAATCTGCGCTTGTATATTTATTGCTTTAATTTAATCATTCCCTTTACTTAATACTACTATGTAATTGAATGTAGAGAGCTTATTCTACGTTAATGTATTAGTTATGGATAATTCCAAAGCTTGTTGTATTTACTTATAACTAGAGGAATTTTAGGGCTTGTTTGGTTTTATTGTTTGTTGTCGTTTTTTGTTTTCATTTTAATAAACACAGAAACCAATGTTGGCAACGTGTTTGGGTTAAGCTGTTGCTTCTGCTTGTTGCCAAATCTAGAAAAATCAACATAATAACCACACAAATCAGACGCTCCTCACCCACCCTCCTCACCACACAACCGTCGCCCCTCACCAGACCCGGCACACCCAGACCCACCACAGCACCCACACCCGCCTCAACAGCCAGACCCGTCGCTCCGCTCCTCACTGTGCCACCAGACTCGGACCCATATGCCCCACGCAACCATCGTCCGCTGAGCCCAACAGCCACACCAGACGTGTGGGTCGTCGACGACAGACGACTGACCTCCCCCGACCTTCGACCTCATCTGCACCCCCTACACCCACCAACAGTAGCAGATCGTTATTTAACTAAGGAGACCCACCAGCGGTTGCAATGGCTGCCTCCGAACCCACGAGACTCGCCAGCAGCGAAGACGAGCAAACGATAACCCAGGCTCAGAAGACCCTTCGGCCTTCGACCAGCCGCGCCACCAGCGACCACTCGTGAGGAGCGTCTCCGACTCTGAAAGACCCAGCAATCGGTGCAGTTCCAACAGTTCCAAACTAGGTATTGCTGTCTGACCTCTGTGTTGAATTTGGATATATGACATTATTGTGTTGTTTACTGCCTGCTTACATATGTGTGCCATTATGCTGGAAATTAGGTTGCTGAATGTTGCTTCGATGGATTATTAAGATAATACAAATTGATTTGTAGTGTCATTGCTGCTTGATCCAGTATTGTTCTATAATTGATGTTGAAATTGGGTTTTCTAGGTAGTGTTATGGAATTTGAATTGTCACTGATTGACTGGAATTTGTGTGTCAGAATAAATTTCAACAAAAAGTGGATTGGTGTGGAATAGGTATGTGTATCTGCTGTGTTCGTTGGAAACATATCACGCAGAAGTTGATTGTTGTGTGTATCTGTTGTTTGTATGCTCGAATGGACCAAAAACCAGTCAATTAGCGTCTGTGTTGTATGCAGAATTGCTATGCTTTTGCCTCCAATGATCATGTGTTGTGTGGTAGAATTGCTAATGAAGATATCATTTACTGGGAATTTGTCTGTGTGTATGGTGTTGTTGTAACTTTCATGTAATGAACTGTTATTGGTATAACATAACATAATGCTTCGAGTTTGCTGTGTGGAATGGAATACAAAATAATGTCTATATTTTTTGTTAATTAGTTGCATATATTTTGTAGTCATGGCTGATAATAGCAATATCAATACGTCTAATGATTGTGTTGAGATAAGTGACAAGAATGGCGTGTGGACTGATCAAATAGAGATGTATTTGATTGAGCTTATGGTCGAGGAAGTAAAAAAAGGTAATAGAACAACCACAACATTTTCCAGAAGTGGTTGGAAAAATATCAAGATGGGTTTGAAAATGAAATATGGTAAGGAGTATGCGGACACACAGCTGAAGAATAAGTACAATGGTCTTAGGGCCCGTATGAAAAATTTCAAGAATCTCATTGGAGAAACCGGTATTGGATACAACTCCATGACCGGTGAAGTGACTGCAGAAGATGAATGTTGGGATAATCTATCAAAGGTATATGCATGTAATTCATTAGACTCTGATTGGCACATTATATTGATGCTATTGACAAATTATTTTGTTGCAGGTGCACAAAATGGCTCACAGGTTCAAGAGAAAGGGTTGCAAGGAATTTCAAGACCTATGTCTCATATTTGGAGATACCACTGCAACAGGGATGCACGCACATCCATCAACCAAAAGACCCTCCTTTAGTGACGATACAGCACTTGGACTTGATGAGGAGGAGGAGGAGAAGTCATCGAATAGGGTGGAGGTTGAAGTTGCAGGTTCAAGTTCTAGGAAAAGGAAATCGCCGATGAAGAAGAAGGGTAAGAAGAAGAGGTCCTCAATGCTTGAAGAATTTATGAGATCCATAACAGAAAATTCGAAGAAGAAGCTGGAACTATATGAGAAGAAGATGGCCCGTTCAAATTCTTCGATTGGGGATAGTGGTGGAGGTAGGGAACGGGATCGAGAGAGAGTGTGTGATGACATTATGCAAGTCTTGGATGTGTTGGATGGATTGCCAGTGGAGGAAGCACAATATACCAAAGCCGTGAAGTATTTTCATGAGAATTCAGTGATGTGGAATGTTTTCATGAGAATGTCGGAATATAGGAAGTTGGTGTTCATTAAGTTTCTGTAGATGTTGAATGTGTCAACTCGTGTACTTAGAATTGCTGTACTTCTAGATTATGTTTGGCTTGTTTTCACTATGGAACATATTGGGATTTATATGTATGCCTTGTTTGGTTGTTGGCTTTCATTGACATCAGTAGGTTGTTATATCAACATGTGTATGAACTTTACTTGTTTTAAGTAATGATTTGGATTGTTGTGTGGAATGCCTGCTTGGCAATGGTTTGATGTCAGATATTTGCATGCATGTTGTGTATCATAAATGAATTGATGTCAATGAAGTTATGGTACAACTGATTAATCATATTATGCTTTGATATTGTAGATAAATGGCATCGGATACAGATTCTAGTCTTAATTCCGAAGAGGAAATGATTGGTGTTGCCATTGTCAATTATATGGCAACAGAATCATATCGTTTAGGAAAGTGATCATGTAAAACTTTAGCACTTACAGGCATTCATCCCTTAGAAATGTTATCAAAAGATGTTTTGGCGTTTTGAAGGCACAATTTCCTATTCTGTCCAACATGCCTAGATATAGCTTAGGGAAGTAAAAATTCATTATCATGGCTTATTGTGTTCTTCATAATTTTATTAGACAGCATGGCCAGGACGATGAATTATTTGCTCATCCACCAGGAAATGTATGCCAACACCACACAACCGAAGATGAAGGTATATGTGAACAAGGTGAGTATAGTTCAACCCTTGTACAGGTTTTAGAGTTGTTTTCATGCTATTTTCATTTTCTTTCATGTTTTGACTTTAGATTGATGTTTTTGGAGTTGTTTTCATTTAGAGTTGTTTTTCATCTCTTTTCTTCTAGTTTTAGATTTTATTTAGATTTTAATTTTTTTAGATGTTGAATCTTGGTTTTATTTATGTTTTCGTTACTGTTTTTCCATTTTAGTGTTATTTTATTATGTATTTTATTTAGATTTTTTAAATACTTGTTAAATCTTAAGTTTTTGTTAATACAATTTTGTTTCTTTATTTCCCAACCTTATTTACCTTGCTTTCCTATATGAATTTTACATTTTTATTCTCTGTTTATTTTAATTTCAAATTGTGTTTTTGTTATTTTTATTATATTAGTTTAGTTTTAATTGGGTTTGAAAATATTTGATGGATTAATGTATTATAATTGTGTGAGTTGATTGGGATTTGAATGAGCATTGTGATTTATGCTAGAATGAATTGGAATTTGGATTTAATGCCATAAATTAGGGATTAATTCATAGGATTGACCATCTTAGGTGTAATTTTTAGTTCAATTACCATGTTTAAGTTTTTGATTCGTAATTGTAATTAGCAAAATCCTTAAGTAACAATATGTTAATTGATTTTATAGGTAAACTTAATCAATTAATCTAGATTTTCAATTCTTTAGGATACATGATCCGAGCTTATAAGATTATGACCTAAGTTAGCTATTCCTTAGTTTTTAGTGTTGCCATGCCACTAAATCTAGAGAGATTGTTATAGGTTTTCACATGGTTAAGGATAAGTTTTTTATCATATAGATCTTATGTAAAATTCGAGGAACTTAAGATGTAAGAGTTTTTTTATATTTATAAGCTAGCCTCTTAGGTATAGCACAATTTATAATTTCGGTGATCAATTGTAATTCATGAATCTTGATAATATCTTCTGCCTAATTTTCTGTTATTGTTATTTGTTTCTTATCTTGTTCACTTTAATTTCATTAATTTCATTTTCTTTTATTTTAATTCCTTTGCATCCAAAGGTTTTCTTTAATTTTCTTTTTCTTTTTTGCAGCATTAGGAATAGCTAAAAAACATAACCAATTTTCCATAGAATTGACCATGACGTGCCCTATTACAAAGTAGGTTTGTTAAGTATTTTATTATTTGGGACAGATCCATAAGTACTTATTATTTGGTAGTCCATGATAGGTCTATCAAAATTTTTACACTATTTTCAGGAAACTAGCACTTGTATTTTAGCTATTTCTTGTGTTGTTTTCCTTTTAATTTTTTAAATCTTTTTTCTATTTATTTCTGTTCCACATCTTTTTTAAGTTTTGACAATTTATAGCGATGATGGCTTATTATTAGCATTTTTTTATCTTGATGTTTTTTTGTTCTAATTATTCTAGTAATGAGTTTAATTTTCTTCCTACTTCCAGGTTAGAGCATCAAGGGGTGAATCTCACATCCTTAGTGGAACAAGTAAAGAGGGATGACAAGGAAGCTAAGGTATGTGATATTTGCTTATTTTTGGGTTATTATACTTTTATGTTTCTTATTTGGTAAGATAAATAATACGACAACTTCAATTCTCCATTACCCTGCTACCAACTTCAATCACACTTCCAGCTTAAACCTCCACCTCCACCATTACCACTGCAAGCTAATAGGATGTCCTTATAGGAGATCACAGAGAGTTTGGCGATGATTACTCTTCAATTCTAATAGGAAACGAGGAATATCTTAAAGAACTTAGAATATCAATTGAACCATTTGGCAGATGCGGTCAAGAGCATAGAAGTCCAAGTTGCTATAAGCATTCTTAGCCATCTAGAGAGAGATCTAGGGGAGGAGGTGTATGCTATCTCATCAAAGAGTGGAGAACAATGAAAGCACTTGAAAGAGAAAGAGGAAAAGCAAGGGTAGGTATGAGAGGAAGAGGTGTTAGTTTGAGAAATGGAGGAGGATAAAACACCTCCTAAGGTAAGTAGTCCACCTTTTGGTATTACTAACCAAATTTTACTTTCTTTTCGTAGCAGATCACAGGTTAATGAAGAAGAAGAAGAGAAGAAGAGCGAATAAGAGTCGAAAGGTGTAAATAGTGATGAAAGAGTTATGATCGAGTAAGTTGAAGGAGAAAGGTGATGAGCAGGATGAAGAGCCTCCACACCCATTATTTAATCAACTACGAAGACTACTCTTGTGGAAGGGGGATGTCTATAGCAGTAAGTGGGCCTTGGAATATGATGGTGAAGCAATGTGATTCCACCTCTTCAGTGCTACATGACATTTAACTAATAGGGAGCCCATTTTAAGGGAAGCTATTCCAAGCTCATCACTAACTTTGAGCTTGATTCCTATTGGGCTCAAACTTCTTTTTGATAGTGGATAGTATACATAATAGGGGTTGAGCTAAAGACCTAAAACAAACGCTGTTAGGAGGCAACTCAACCTTTATTTGAAGTTTTTTATGTCTTTTTCTTTTTTGTTAGCTAGTTCATTAATTGCTTTTTATTTGAGCGATTTTCTTTTCTTTCCTTTTCTTTGTTTTGTCTTGTATGAAGTGAAAGTGGACTACAATCTCTCCATCAAGTACTTCATGGATCACCTCATCAGGGGAGTTCTCTTGTTCCATCCATATTTATACTTTCATTGATTTTGGGACATTGAGATCAATGTCCAATTTAAGTGGTGGGTAGGGCATAAGTTTAAATTGTCACACTTGAGTTATTATGAGTTCAATTTTGATGATTTGAATGTTTTAACTTAAAATGATCTTGATTTTTAGTTGATAGTTAATTATGGTATTTTAAGTCCATTGATGCTTTTGATTCAGTGGACACTAATCAATTCTTGAATGATTTCTAACTCCTATTTTTTCATTTTTCATTTTCTTTTAGGTGTTTTGCGTGTGTTTAGTGACTCTTTTATATGATAGTACGTGCTTAAGTACATTTTGCATGTTTTTTCATGTGAATTTAGAACATAATGTTTGAAATATTTGAAATAATGTGTTGAAAAAAAAAAGAAATGTTTTTGTATTGTGAATAAATGAGCAAAATTCACTCTACTATCTTCAAACCAATTAAAAGGTTGATGTTATGAATGGTCTTAGTAGCCATTTGAGGGTGTGATCTAATATAGTAACTAGGGATGTTCACGACAAAATATTTACCTTCGCATCAAAAAGTTAGATGATATCTCAAACAAGCTAAAAAAGAATATCCTAATTGAGTAATCGGGGGCATTTATGAACAAACTGTTTGTCTTCGCAGAAAAAGGCTAAGTATTCTTCTATAAAATTCTCCAAATGTAAATTGTGTTTTGTTTTTATGTATTTTGAACATCCTTGATTATATTCATATGATGACTTAAGAGAAATAGCTTGGACATTTGGTATTATGCATATGGGGTTGCTCTTTACTAAATTTGTGCACTTTGCATGTGTTTAACAAAACTTTTTGTCTTGATGGAATTGAAATTTATGAACTAGATCAAAGGCATGAATTAGGTTTTATTTGTATTTAAGTAGCTCGAGACTTTGGATTGAGATTATTTCAAGTAAAATGTTTAAGTCATTACTTGAGGATAAGAAATAGTTCAATTGTGGGAGTATTTGATAGGCATTTTATGGTATTTCCATGTATGTTTTAATGTCATTTCATCCTTATTTTGGTATTTAAGGTTAGAAGAACAGATACATTTAGCATCTCCTGTCCAAGAAAAGTCTAGTTATTTATCTTCTTTTCAATATTGTGAAC
>JAOXYD010093765.1:0-11938 GCA_028565735.1 Pinacopodium congolense | reverse complement strand
CTTCCAATGTATGCTATTATTTAATTCACAAGCAAATTTATTTCTTCATAAACTCTCTATATTTACATTTTTTTAACCTTAAGTAATCAATTAGATGGGTACAATAATATGTTGAATAACTATCCTTATTTTAAAAATTTACCTTCAAAATTTTTCCTAGTTTAATCTTTTTTAGACATAAGTAACCATTTAGGTGCAAAAAAAGGTGCTTAACACCTTCCTTATTTTATAATTCAACCCCCCAATTGTTTAATTAGTACTCTATTTTCTTTTTCTTAGTTTTTTTAATCTTTCCTTGATAAGGTAGAGTGCTAATGGCATTGAATTTTATTTTAATTTATAGTTCCATTTATACTAGAAACATCCAAGAATGTTAGCAACAATATCAATGATAACATACTCCATCATAAGCTCATTTGCTGCAAATCATCATCAAAATTACAATAACGAATATATAGCATTTTAATCCAACTCAATGTGAATTGTTCATGCGGTATATATTAATTCATTTAATTAATATCAATTAACAAGAGCCTTACTTAAAGAAAGACGAAAAAATGAATAATATACTCATCAATCACATAAACTTCATAAGCACATATCAAGTTTACAAAAATTCAAAGATTTCCGCAATGTATATATTAAAACACCAATAGCCCATATATTATTGAAATTAATAAAAAATTACCAAATCCTATTCATAAATCAAGAAGAAGTACATAAAATTTGCATTAACAAATTTTATATAACAAAAACTAGTTCCGATAATATCACATGTAACAAATAATAATATTATCACTTATAACCTATACAAGACTTAAGGTAACAATACCATAATGGAACTACTAAGGTGTATATTACATACCTTAAACTCCCTATTTTGTGTAGGCCAATCCCCTATTTTGTGTAGGAAAATCCTGCAAGATTCATTAAGATCCATTAAAATTTAATGAAAGCCTTTTGAGTTTCTCATTCAATTTATGTTCCCATAACCCCTCCCTCTCTCTAAACACCTCTTTTTCTTAAGATTGTAAAAGTAGTATATAATGTTGTAAAGAAGAAGAGAGAACATATTTTAACGTATCATATAGCTTGATCATTCAACTTGTGCACTATGTAACTCACTCTTAAGTAAATTGCAAATTCAATTAAATGGATGATATAATGGCTAAATTTGTTTTTACTACCTTTTTACAATTTGTAGTTTTTACTTGTGATTTTCTATTATCTCTTGAATCATTTTAATGTAATATACTTGTAAGAAGGATAATTAAGATACTGAAAAATGTTTCAATAACTTTGAGAATGAAGTAATAAGCTTCTTTCTTAGATGACTTTCAACTTAACACATTCTAGTTTCACACATCTCTTTTCCAACATTAAAATCATAATTACATTGATCTAGCATCCAATCTAATTGAAGTATACAATTTCATTGCTTACTAATTTGATTGGCACCTTAAATTCGATCAATGTGACATTCAATTTCTTATAATGAATAAATATATGTGAACTTAGCCTTTTAAAATCACTTTTCCATATATAATCATATGTGACAACTTTGATAATTTCCCATGTAACATCAACTTAAAACATTAGTCAAATATCAGTCTTTTAATCTCACGACTTTACAAACTTTCACAAAAGGAAAGATCTAGTAACATTTTTGAAACTAATGTTAGATATACATCAATACTTAATTTGATTACTCTAAAAAAACATATAAGAGCTAGCTAATGGTATAGTATTTTGTGATCTTCATCAAAATATCAATCTAACTTCTAGAAATCCCAAAGAGGTCCAACATTTATATGCACTAGTTTGAAAATTTTGGTCTTAGTATGTGAAGAATCAGATGATGATAGGAGATTATCAACATTATGATTTACCATTTCTGTTAGAGGTTTTATTTATGATAGTTGTATTGGAATTTCTCTTAACTCGTGATCATTACCTATGTCTTAAACATATAGAAATTCTTCTTTACTAGCACTGGTTTAGTAGGTCATTTATAGAACAACCTCAAGCATTTTGATTCTTTCTATAACCTGTTCAAAATAAGTTCGATCCTCAACTGAAAAAAAAGGACATAAATATAATAATAGTCCAATTAATTTAAGTTTTTGATTGATAATGCATGTTCAAATCAGTGCTTAAATTTCTTATAAAATACTTTCTCATGAAAAGAAAATTCAAATTTGGTATCTAAGAGCATACAAGTGACAAGCATCTTTAGATTTTCAACCATATATTTCCTTAAACAGAATGCCATTTTATTTTTTTTCTTAATAAAATTCAATAAATGCATGGAATGAAGCTTGTGGTTATAATTCATTTGGCAAATTCTTAATTTTCTAACCTTAGGATGTGAACCAGTTATGTATTCATTTCAAATATATTTTCAATTATAATTTCAATAGAATAATTTTTAATTATTTAAATATATATAACTCAACAATTATTTATAAATAAAAATATGATTTAAATTGAAATTATTCAAAAATATTTTACAATATTAAAAATGTTAAATTGTAATATATTTTTAATATATTCTCAATTTTAAAAAATAATTAAATAATTTTAATATAATTCAACTATTATTTATAATTGAAAATATTCAATTGTAAAATGTTTTTACATAATTAAAAATTATTCTATTGAAAATATAATATTACAATATAATTGTAAAATTATTTATAAAATATAATTAAAAATTATTGTATTTAAAAAAATATTATTCACTCTTTTGAAGAAGTAAATTATATATTTGTTAACTAAACTTAGAAGTTGTTATATAATATTTCATAATAAAATAATGGTGTATTAATTACTTGTTATTTTTATAAGAAAAATTAATTTAAACTTAGATTGAATGAATTTTAAAAGATTAATGACTAAATTGAAAAATTTTTAGAAAGTTGTTTATTGAATTGAAATTTTTTAAAAAATTTCTCACTGAATTAAAAAATGTTAAAAGGTGGAGATTGTACACGTAGACGCTGATATGACATTTTTATCATGTGGATGCTAACGTGATAAAGTCAGTTTACTATATCAGTATAAACCTAACAAAGTAAATATTTTTATTTTAATCAAAAAACTTTTTAAAGATTAATCACTTAATTGAAAAATTTTAAAGGTTTGTTACTCAACTAAAAAAATCTTAAAAGATTAATTACTTATGTGATTATTATCCCATAATCAAACATTAAAATAAAAAAATAACCATAAGGATACAACAGAACTTAGAAAGGAAAAAAGTTCAATTTTAATTTTAAGGTTTCACCTATATTTAGGTCAGACTTTAACGTTTTAGAGCGTTAAAAAAGAACCTTAATATTTAAAAAATGTTCAAAAAGAATCTTAGCATTTCAAAAACGTTTTTTTAAAAAAATCCTAACATTTTAAAAACATTCACATCAGAACTTAAAAAGGCAAAAATTTCAATTTTAATTCTAAAGTTTCAACTAATATTCATGTCAGAACCTAATATTTCAAAGCATTCAAAAAGAACTATAATGTTTAAAAAACATTAAAAAAGAACCATAATATTTTAAAAACGTTCAAATATAACCCTAGATAAACTTCCGTTAAGTGTTGCCATTAAGCGCAATGTGGCACTGCCACATTGCACACTATAATTTTCTCATATATTTTATGGGTTCCACATGTTACGTGATATATATTTTAAAAAATTTTATATGGATCTCACAAATTTTGCCACATCAGAGACCATATGACATATGGGACTCGAACAAAAATCTATCTAGTGACATTTTGTCACGTAGCTATTGGGAAGCTTGTCCCAAAAACTCCTCAGTTTTTAAATATATTAGGTTTTATATAATTACATAAAAGGGGTGGTGGAATGATAGCAAATCTGTAATGTGAAAGAAGGAGAAGTCTTGAGTTTAAACCAAATGCTCCACAACTTTATAATAATTATTTCCCTAAAATGGTGTAATTTTGAGTTGTTTATAGAAAAAGATTATATGATAGTTGCAGCTAACGCAAGTCAAACCTAGAATGGTTAACTTTTAAACTAATTATTTCACCTATTGTTTGCTCTAACACAACCTACTAGCTGCCCTCCACCATTAAGGAAAGTGGGTTACCAAACATGTTAGGCTTTAATAACATAATACATTTAAGCTTAGATTTTGAATCAACATTGCCACATGGCAAAATGTCATGGGACAGTTTTTATGTGGGTCTCACATGTCATATGACATTTGCTGGGCTCACAAAATATATGAGCCAACTACCACGTGGCTTTTTACGATAACACTTAACGGAAGTTTGTTCAGGATTATTTTTTAAAGTTTTTGTAATATTAAGGTTATTTTTTAATATTTTTAAAATGTTAAAGTTCTTGTTGAACGCTCTAAAATATTAAGGCCTGACATGAATATTGGTTGAACTCTATCTCATTTTCATATAATGATACATTTGTGATGTTTGTAATTAGAACTCTACAAAAAATTATTCTAGACAAGTGCATATTATGAAATGAAGAAGTAATTTCCCATTAATTTTATTTAAAATACTAAAAACTAAGATAATTAAAAATAAAAAATAAATTAAAATGATATTTTAGTAATCTATTTTTTAAAAACAATAATCCTTCAAATATAAGGATGTTATATGGTTTAAAATAAATATTTAAGAGAAAATGTGCCCAATTTATTAAACATTATGCATGAAGACGCATGAAGACAAAAATAAAATGATGTAACCTTTAAGAAAGACCACCTTTAAGAAAGACCCATTCATTCCCTTCAATATAATCTAAAGTTTGAAGTTTCCTAAAGATTGACACTATGATTGAGCTTCAAGTGAATTAGTTCACTTAGTTTAAGGAATAATATTCTATTACTAATGATTCTGTGAAGCCTATAGGAGGGAGGGTCTAAACAGGCCAACATGAATTGAATCATTCCTTCCCTTTTTTTTTTTTTTTGAGATTTTGATCGTAGAAGGGGAAGAATGAATTAATGGTGGAAGTCAGGCTATGTCTACTATGCACTAAGTTCAAATCTTATAGGAAAATAAGCGAGTGAGTTTAATTTTTGCATAAAAAGGCATAGGACATTGAATATATATATATATATATAATCGTGTGTGCTTATGTTTCTCAAATAAACCTGCAAAGGACTTTACCCTTTTCCTAGTCGACCTCACCTATATTGTAAAATAGAAAGGGCATCCAAAAATAATGAAAGCGATAGATTGCCAAAAAATTGAACGCACAGTAATACGATGATGCACATCACAGTCACTTTATTATAGAATTTAAAACTTAATAAAAGTAAAATGACCTAAAAAAACTCAAAACCAAAAATTGACTTAACCTTCTAGTCGGAATGGAGTCACAATCATTGTTGCTGACTTTTTTTCTTTTTCCTTAAATTGTTGTTGACGTTTTTAACAAGCACTGAATAGAAATGAGATTTAAATTAAATTTTTATTTAATGGAGGTGCATCTAAATAATTTAAGGGAATATATGAAAACTTAATGAAAAAGGAGCTAAAACTGTTTTAAATTATAAAAATTAAGTTGCGGAGTCTATTTATAAAATAGATAAGGTGTTAGACACCCTACCTTGCTCGCTTGAGTGGATACCTAAGTTTGAAACAATATTTTTGTATTTGAGGATTTACAAACTAAAATTAGGATGTGAATTCTAAAAGTAGGATGAATAATTAGAAACAAAACTAGTGATTGAATGCCAATAAATTTATATTTGACGTAAGACTAAAATGAAAATTCCTAAAAACCTAGATGTTGCAATATGAATTTAAATGCAAAAAATGAATTTGGTTTTAAAAGGGTATGCTTAATATATATATATATATATGAAATTTGACTAAAACTGATGATAAAAGAAACTAATGAAATCCTTAATGAGATGGAAGGAAATGGGATAAAAAGATTTTATTTGAAAGGATAAAAGGATCCTTAAAAGAATGAACTACATCTTTTAGAAGAGGTATTGTTGGACTAAGCTATTTAAGGGGAAAAAATGATTGAATTTAGTCTTATTAATTTTTTTTGGTTCACAAGTTTTTGTCTTTGAATTATTTAAAGAGAAGAGACCAAGCATAAATTTTAGTTATCAATTCCCAAATATGATGTAGGAAAAATAAAATTTTATGTTTTTTGTCAAAATATTTTATTTAAAATTTATTTATTTTAATTTAATCATTTCAATTGTTTTCTAGTTTGTAACTTTTAAAATTACATTTAATATCTTCACACTTGATGATTATAAAAATTTATATTTTCTTAAACAACAAAGTAAGAGGAAAAGAATTGATATAGAAACTTTCACAAATCAAGGAAGCTAAAATATTAAACAATCAAAGGAAAAGGAAGAATCGTTCTATCACTTAAAGGAAAAGAAGTGCGACAGTCCCCTATGACATTTAAACCACATAACACGTATGTCACTAGATGGCAAAGGAAGGTGAAGATTGCCAGAAGGACCTCCCCTTAAGGAACAAACCATTATGTAATAGTTCTCCTCCTCCCATCACTTCATCAACTTCCGAAGACACTGATTCAACTGATGACTCAACAGCTAAAGAGATCAAGAAAATAATTCTCCAATAGATGGCTGGACTCAAGATAAACAAATCTAGTTCTATGATAAATTCATGTTTTGAAGTCTTATCACCTACTCCAACTACATTTATCCCATCTAAAAAAATTTCTTTGAAGAATCGGAGGACTTGAGGATGTTCCTAAATAGAAAGAGAGAAAAGTATGAAAGGATTAAATAACAAAGAAAAAAAACATGTTTTAAAGAAATAGTATAAGGCCCTTGATATGAACACAGGCCACAAGACTAGGCCAAATGAAGATGAGATAGGCCTAGGCCGAGCCACTGAAGAAATTGAACAGTTTGAGACTGAGGGGAGCCACAATTTTGAGGACCAGGCTGATCAGCTCAAGCCTAAGCCGAAGCTGCTAAAGCCTAAATGGTAGCAGATTACATATAAACCTACAAACAAGGAATCAAGTTCAGATGCAACTATAACTAAAATAAAAAGAAAATACTATAGTAGTTTTCCGTTGTATAAGATGTTGCCAATTGTACAAAGTTCTAAAAATCAAGGAAATTAGTTTTTGCTTAAGACCGTATGTTATCAGATGAAATGAGAAAAAAAGCATAGAGAATTATCAATTACATTTTTTTGTCGTTCCTCTCTTATTTGGAGTCGCTTGACCTTTCTCAAATCAAGGTCTATTCTTTATCATTGGTGCTTTCATTTTCTTCTCCAGGCCTCCCAAGCTTAGTTTAGATGATGTCCTATAAAAGCTTATGATATTGACAGATTAAATAGTTAGCATACAAACCTTGACAAAATAGAGGCAAGCTTCCCTATAATCTTCCATTTCCTCCTTTGAGGACAAACACCAGTCCCTCTTGGTTGTTGTCAATGACTTGCAGTAACAAATTATCTCCCACTCTATTCTATCGACTCACCCTCAGCCCTCTTCTTTTCCCCCTCCTCCCCTACAACCCTACTCCATCTTGTCTCCTCATCACCACTCTCACCCTACATTTCCTCCACTAACTATCACCTCTCTTTCCCATATTCTTAAACCACCAAATTTGTATATGCCCATCTTCGATAGGTCTAATCCTCTATATTGGTTATTTTAAGTTGACCAGTACTTTGCCTTTTATCATATACCTCCTGCCCAGTGTCTGGAATTGATGCCTTTCTACATGCATGAAGATGCCTTAAGTTGGTTTAAGTGGATGTACACCAACCATCTACATGAAACAACTTCACCAGGGCTTTGGAGCTTCGTTTTGGTCCATCTTCTTTTAATAGTCACAAAGCCGTTCTTTTCAAGTTACGTCAATCTAGCTCTATTTAACATTATCAAGTTGAGTTTGAAAAATTGTGCAATATGGTTATGGGCCTCTCACTAGATTCAATGTTAGATCATTTCATCTCTGGCCTCAAATCTGAGATTCAAAGGGAGATTGCCATCTTTCAACCCAACTTTATTTCCCAAGCCATTAGCTTGGCCACGCTCTTGGAAACCAAATTCCAAGCCACCACTTCGAATGTACCTAAACCGCACCCTATCCTATCTTCTAGACCTCTCCTTCTTATCCTTACATCCACTCCCAAGTACCATATCAAACTACTTTTCCTATCTGAAATGAAGAAGCGACGTTCAAAAGGGTTTTGCTATAATTGTGATGACAAATTCCTCCCTGGTCACCATTGTAAAACTAAATAGTTCATGTTTCTCTTGTAGGATGAATTCATTACCCATGACATCACTGGTGATATCCTAGATTCTGCTTGTCTTCCCCTCCCTTACCACTTTACCTAACCCTTCCCTCATTCAGCCAACTACCACGACTCACAATGAGCATTTTCATATCTCTCCAGCTGCTATTCTAAGGGCTGTCTCACCCAAACCATGCTTATCCAAGAGCAAATACATGGTCATCCTGTCTCAGTCCTAATAGACTCTAGTAGCAACCACAATATAATATAGCCCTGCACTGCTTAATTTTTAAGACTCCCTATCTTAGCTATCTCATCGTTCTCAGTTAAAGTAGGTAATAGCGACCATTTAAGTTGTTCAGGGATTTGTGAGGATCTTCCTCTCACACTCTGACATCAGAATTTACCATCTTTTTTTTTTATTCTTCCTATTCAAGGGGCTGATGTAGTCCTCAGGGTATAATGGTTAAACACCCCAGGCCCTGTTTTATCGGATTTCCCTATTCCTATGATGTGCTTCTATCACCAAGGGACTTTATTTAAATTTATAGGTGAGTTAGGTATCCAGCCCATCATCTACAATCAATTTCATCGTAACTTACACACAAATTCCATTGCTTCTTTTTTTTCCCCCCTCTTTTACCTTCCTAGCTCCCCTAGTTCCATCTCAACTCCTAGCCTTGACACTCCTTTTTCAAACTTAGTCTCCTCCTTCTAAAACATACAATCCATCATTCTGCATCACTCTAAAGTTCCATCACCTTAAAGGCCTACCTTCCCCTTAGCCTTTTAATTATCATATTCATCTTATCCTTAACTCAGATCTTGTCAATGTTAAGCCTTATAGATACCCCTACTTTCAACTCATCTTTGAAATGCTGTCTGACGGTCTTATTTAGCCTAGGAACAATCCTTTTTCCTCTTTAGCTCTATTTGTCCGAAAAAAGGATGGCACCTGGCGATTTTATGTCGACTATGGAGCACTTAATGCTCTCATTGTTCATGAATCTTATGGCGGATGAGCTACTCTTTAGTGCTAAAGTGTTTTCTAAAATTTATCTATGCTTTTATTTCTATCAAATATGTATGCACTCAGCAGACTCACATATGACAGCCTTTCGCACAGCTCAGGGCTTCTATGAAATCTTAATTTTTCCTTTGGCTTAACTAATGCTCCATCCACATTTAAGAGGGTTATGAATGAGCTATTTAGGCCATTCTTCAGGAAATTTGTCCTAGTCTTTTTTTATGACATTCTCATCTACACTCCCAATTGGTTTATGCACTGGACCACCTTGACCAAGCTATTAAGTTAATCTCATCCCATAATTATTATGCTAAATTATCTAAGTGCTTATTTGCTAAAATTATCTAAGTGCTTATTTCTTATGTCTTTTTTGAATTACTTAGGTCACATAATTTCCGCTCGAGGTGTACAGGTTGACCTTAGTAAGATTTAGGCCATTCTTGACTGGCCTATTCTTAACATTGTCAAGGGCCTAAGGGGATTTCTAAGCCTCACAAGTTATTATAGATGCTTTGCGAGGCACTATGCAACTGTTACAGGGCCTCTAACTAATCTACTTCACACGAATGCATTCCAATGGTCTACTATAGCTACTTTTATATTTTAGCAATTGAAAACAATTATGACTACAACACTAGTGTTGCACTTACCAGATTTTTCCTCTACTTTTGATCTGACAATGGATGCTTTTGCTATAGCCACCGAAGCTATTCTATCCCAAGAGGGCCATCCAATCGCCTATTTTAGAAAGAAGTTATACTCCTCTCCAATAAGCTTCTGCCTACACAAGAGAGATTTTTTCAATTACTAAAACTATCAAGAAATGGAGACAATATTTTTTAGGTAATAAATTTAGAATTTTTACTAACTAAAAAAGCCTAAAGCATCTACTTTCCCAAACCATATAGAACCTAGAGCAACAAAAATGGCTGATGCCCTTTCTAGACTTTCAGTTGACACTCCTGTGGCCTTATTGGTCATTTTTACACCGTCATTCCCTTGGATTAATAAGCTCCGCACCTACTTTTTTAGTCCCCCAGCATAGGAGAAAAACACAGTTAGACCCAACACTCCAACCACATTATCGTTTTCTCATTGGTCTTCTCTATTACCATAATAGACTTTACATACCTCAGAAAACATGACTATAGGATTAGCTTCTCCAAGAATTTCACTCGAACCCCATTGGTGGTCATTATGGAATTCAAGCTACTACCAGTTTCCTTATTGCCTCCTTTTATTAGCCTAATATGCATCGAGACATTAAAACCTTCATCAAGGAGTGTCTAGTCTGTTAATAATATAAACCATTTAATCAAAAGGCCTATGTCACACTACAACTGTTATCGATCCCCTCATAAGTATGGGAAGACATAGTAATATATTTTATAACACACTTACTTAACTTACGTGGAAAGACAACAATATGGGTTATCGTCGATCGTCAGATCAAATTCGTCCACTTCATTGCCTTATCTCCAACATACTTAGCGTCTTCTCTAGCCTACATACTCAACTTCTTCTCTAGCCTGTTTGTTCCTCTCAGAAATCTTCCAATTGTAGAGGATGCCAAAGTTCTTCATCAGTGATTGTGATCCCATTTTCCTTAGTAAATTTTGGAAAGAAAATTTTAAGTTACAAGAAACAACATTTACCTATAGCCTTATGTATCACCTTCAAACAGATGGACAAATCGAGGTCATCAATCGATGTTTGGAATCCTACCTTCATCAGTGATGAGCTGCATTAATGGTCTTGCTTCCTTCATTTAGTATAGTATTGGTACAACACTTCATTTCATTTTGCCACCAAGATAACCCCTCTTTAAGATTTGTATTGTTGCCTACTGCTAATGCTCCCATCACACCTGGCCAGCTCCACGTCCATCGCTTCCTTAGATGAAACCCTAAAAACAGAGACAACCTCTTAGTGACATTAAAGACTAACCTTTCTCGCAATAAATAGAGGATGGAATGCCAAGTCAATCAAAATCGCCAAGAAAAATACTTTATCGAGGAAATTGGGTTTTCATCAAGCTTTAACCTTATCGACAAATATCTGTCCACCATAAAGCATCACTGAAACTATCCAAGAGGTTCTTCGACCCTTTCTGCATCTTGAAACGAATCAGAAAAGTCGCTTACCACTTGGATCTTCTTGCAACAGCTCAAATTGGCCCAGTCTTTCATGTGTCTCTGCTTTGTCGTTGCTATTGTCAACCAAACACTCAAACTTTCTTGCTCCCAACTTCTTTCTATGAAGCCCAACCAATTCAACAACTGAAAGCTGTCTTAGGTCATTACACTCTTACCTCATCTCTCGGATCAATTCACTAGCTCCTGATCAAGGAATTCAATATTGTTTCGTTCCGGATCCAAAAAGAAACGGAATGGTCAAATACCGTTCCAGAAGCAAATATCGGTCGGTGTCGGTCAGTTTCGGCCGATATGGCACATATCGACCGATACTGGAAAAAATAAAAAATAATAAAAATTTTTAAAAAGAAAAATTTTGTATTATTATTTTTTTGGTTTAAAGGTAAGTTAAAAACTACACAATATAATACATTTATAGATCATTTTTCAAATTTTATAAAATTTAGAAATTAATTTATAATTTTAAATAATTATCTGAAACAGTACTGTTATTGACTGG
>JAOXYD010093754.1:0-11938 GCA_028565735.1 Pinacopodium congolense | reverse complement strand
CCGATGCATATTGGCATCCCTCTCCTAATACTATTTACAATAACATAATCTCTCACTGGCATATGAACCTTAAGATCATAACCCAAAGTACTAACCGCGTTTATGGTCAGCAACAAGAGGATTCTTTAATGTTTTTGCTCCAATCTTGATCATTGAGCTCCAATCTGCAAATCAAACATTATGGGGCATCAATTAAACAATTAAACACTGATTTAGAGTTCATAATTCAACAAATTAACCATAAAAATCAGATCAATTTGACCCCTATCAGAGGCACCTTAGGTGGATATGGATATGTAATATTGAACTGAGGGTAGTTCTACCTATGTTTTGATGATGAAAAAATACTACTAATATTGTATTTATTATATTTGATGTGTTGAAAAGATATGTTAGAAGATAAAGTGTGTGTTGGAAGATAAAAGGTACGAAAAAGTGCTTGAAGATAAAAGGTGTTATAATGATGAATTTTGAATCCTTAGAATATAAAATAAAGTCTATAAAGAGTCAACGAAAAAGGTTCAAAATGAAGATCAATATAAAATTTTAATAGGTCATTTGTTTTAAGTTTTGATGTAATCTCATCTTTACCCTCTTATTGTGTTATGAAGACCCACATCATGTATTCTACTTTTATGGTTTCTGATTTTGTATATAGGATGCATAATCAAAAGGAATCATGTGTGAATGTTTTTTTTAAATACTTTTGAAACTAAAAGCTTTTTAGGAAGTAGTTTGATATATGTGTGCTAAGCTATGTATAAAAAGTAGTGACTGAGGTTAGACTATATAAATGTGATAAGATTATGTGAAAGGGTTAAATGTTCTCTAAAATGAAGTGTTAAAAAATAATAGGATGCGTTTTTAGGTTAGATTATGTGAATACATGTAATTGTCTTGTTAGATTGTGTGAATGTGTTAAGGATTGTGTGAAAAGGAATTTAGGTTTATGTGAAAAAGTGTTTGAAAATATGTTAGGATGTGTTAACATTTGAAAACAAAGTGCTTTAAAGTGTGGGGAGTTAATTTAGGGTGATTTTGATGTGTTTAAGTATGTTAAGATTGGCTGATTGCTAGTGGGAATTGATCAAATGGTTCAACTAATTAACCAGTGAACAAATTTTTAGGAGACTAATTGAATAATGGTATGCATAGGTAAACTAGTTATTGGTTGATTTATACATGAAGGTTAGTTGACTGATGATTACATGTAATGAGTGGAAACAACTAGTTTTCAATGGTAAAATGAAATAAATGAACTATTAATATGTAAGGATGGTCATAAATGAGTAGTAGATGATTTTTCACTTATAAATAGATGTATTTAGGTGTTATTTAGGCTTCTATTAAGTGTGTATTGAATCAATTACGAGGGAAACACAAAGTGGGTGAATTTAGAGGCATTTTTTTGTATTAATTTGGTGGCGTATTATAACTTATTTATGAAAGTTATATGCATTCATCATCTTAGTATGTAATAAGCCACTTATGTACTTTGAGTGAGTCAAATGTATCATTTTTTTAAAGTGTATATTTTGTATGGTCTAATTGTAAGCAAACTTCTATTAAAGCTACTTTTATACCATTGAAAAGAGGGGTTACTCTAGAGCTTGTGAAAAAGAGAGAGAGAAATTGTGAGGGTTACCTTACAGCCCATTAAAAAAGGGAAATGACTTATAAAGCTGTTGCAATAGTGAAATTCTTAACACAATATTAGACATAAGTGTGAACCACTAAACTGCTATAATTTAATTTGCACGCTTTCTTCCCTATCTTTTTTATTTTTCTTCATGTTTATTTTATTTCATATTATTGTATATTTTTTTATTAAATTACTTAAAATTTAAATTTAAATTTTTTTATATTTTAATTTGTCATTTTATTACATTAACTAATTGCATTGTTTAGCTGCCACATTACTAATATTTTACGAGACAATTTTAAGTAGGCATAAAAGACTTAGCAAGACTTAGAAAATTTAGTATCACCTAATTCATACACTTTTAAGTGCTATATAAGGACCAATAATTAGTATCAAAGCCAAGACTTATGTAGGATTATTTATAATAAAATAGTAGGTTTCAGGTCATAATGGCACATTTTGATAGTTTAGATAGACTCCCTTACTTTAATGATAAAAATTATGATTGGAAAGTTAGGATGAAAAATTCCTTCTAGTTGTAGGAGTAAACTTTTAAGAAAGTTTAGATAATTAACCTCACACTCCTACAAAAAGAATAGTTATAAATAAGGTAGAAACAATAATATCAAAGGATGAGTGTGAATGGGACAAAAGAGAAGAAATAGTTATTTCTATTAATTGTTAAGTTATTTATATCTTATTTTATGTACTGAGTACAAATACACTTACTAATGTTTTCAGTTGTGAATTAACTTTTGGAGACTACTTATTAAAGCTTCAGTCAAATTGAAAAAGAGGAGAGTGATCATGTGAAGGAAGAAGTGGATCATATGTGCTTTATAACGAATGATGAGGCATCTTCTACCTTTACTTCTTATGGTAAAGATGATTATGATGTAGATTTCATTTATAATAAGTTAGAAGATTATTTTGAACTATTGACTAGGAAAAAGAAGAAGGTATCCACTAAGTACAAGAAAACTTTCAAATTATTAGATGTATGCAAACTAGACAATGAAAAGTTAAAATATTAATTTGATTCAATAAGTGTAGATAAGGATAGTACATAAAAATTAATGGATGAAAATGTATCTTTAAAAAGAAAAGTAGAATCAAATAATTTCTAAATGTGTGATATGCAAAAATTTATCTAGGAAAGAACATCTTTGAAAAGACAAATAAAATTAAGGAATGTGGATAGTGATGAGCAAAAACTAAGAGAAGAGAATGCTTCTTTAAAAAAGAAATTATAAAGTGTTAGGAAATCACTATCTAAATTCACCAAAGGACAAGAAAAAAATAAAATGCATACTATTATCACAAAAAGCATCAAATGATAAGTATGAATTAGAATATATTCATAAGAATGGTTCATCAAGTATTAAGGCCACATTGTTAAAGGAAAAAATTTGAAGAAGAAGATATACCTAGGCTATTATATGAGAATATTTTATCATCCTCTAGATCCCCATCTAGAAAAACACATATTGCATTCATATACGCATTAAGACAAAGATCTAGGAAATAAATGCATGGTGACAGAAGATCTCTTTATGGTTATTTAAGTTTTAAATGAAATCAAGATATAAATAAAACTAGGATACAATCTCAAACTAAACAATATCAAGACTTAGTAGGAAAGTTAACCTATCATTCTATAGTATAGCTAATGTGAGTTGGTAATTTGTGAGGATGGAGGGGAAGACGAGTGAGTATGATGTAACTGAGTATAAGGAAAAAGTGTTTCAATGAATCGAACGTGGCGAGAGATATGGTTTTTACTAGTTTGGGGGTTGAGACATATATACCCTTTATAATGAGGAGAGTACCCAAGAAATATAGATGCGGTAGATTTGGGGCTAAGTTTTTCAGATCTAGTTACACCAAGAAAAGGAAAACAAGCACATCCAAAAACTCATATATGAGTAAGGTTGCGTTTGACGTTATACAGAACCTCATAAGTTGTTCTATGGTGAAGTATTGATGTAGGAAAGAAATTAATAAGGTAGACAAATGTTGGGAAGGCTTCAAACCAGAAGGATTTGGGAAAAAAAAAGTATGGATAAGTAGGGTAAGTCTAGTTTTAGTTATGTGTCTAATTTTCTGTTCGGTAATAACATTTTATTGAGAGGTGTGGGGACAAGAAATGTGATAGGTTATACCATTATTAATTAGGTATTAGGCAAAGGTTCCTTTGATTAGTTCATTGGCTCCATCACATTGAAACATTTCAATTTTTTTAGAGAAAATTTTTTCAACTAGGGTTTTGAAATGTTGAGATTGGTGAAAGGCTTGGGATTTTTTGGTTAATGGATAGATCTATGTATAATAACTGAAGTCATCAATGAAAATTATAAAATAACGAGAACCAAAAAAAGAGAGATTGGGAGATGTTCCCCATATGTCACAGTGAATAAGTTCGAAAGAAGTAATGGACACACGAGATGAAGCGGAAAATGGTAATCTAGTACTAATACCTTAAAGACATGAGGTACATTGCTTTATTATATGAGGTCTAGCAGAGAGACTAGAAGACAATTTCAAGAAATTTGTAGGATATGGATGACCAAGTCTTTGATGCCAGATGTCGAAGGAGAAGTTGGAGGCTATGAAGGTAGCTGGATTAGAGAAGGTTCAAGGAATCAGCATTAGGAAGAGATTTCTGTGGATGATACCTACCAGAAGTGTTGTCTTAGTTTCGAGGTCCTTCACCATATAACCAAAGGGATTAAATTCAATTGAACATGAGTTATCACAAAAAAATTTGCCAACAAATAAAAGATTTGTAGTGAGTTAATTGACAATTAAAACGTCTTTAAGATGAAGGGATTTAGGATATTAAGTGAGTTTGAAGGAACCTATTGAGATGATAGAAAGAGCATTACTATTGCCGACGAGTACTTAGTTTGAACTGTCATAAGGTTCCATGGAATCTAGTATTTGGGGATCATGTGTCATGTATGTAGTGGCACTAGTATTTGGAAACCATTCGGTGATAGTACTAGATGTATTTTGGGATGTGTTTGATGGATCTTGTATGCTTAGAGTTGAAAAGGCAGTATGAATATTATTTTAGTTTAAGCGAAGTTAGGCATTTCGTGTTACCACATAGCAGAGTCCTATGCTTTTAAGAAACAATCAATGCGCCCTAATATACGCTGCTTTCCTAATCAAAAGATAAGAAAGCACCCCTTCTCTCAAAGTTACGGGGTCATTTTGCCGAGTTCCTTCAACAAGGTTCTCTCAAACGCCCTAGTATACCAAGTTCCTTCGGGAATTTGAATATCTATATCGACACCTTGCTACATTATGACCAATTTTGTAACATACTTAAAAAGGGAAAGGGTTAGTAGGGTAATTGGACCAAGTCAGTAAATTGGGCTGATAAGGGAATTACTGGAACATGGATGTTCGGTTGGGCTGTGATAGGTGAGGGTTGTAATATGAAGAGTGGGCTAAGGGTCCAGATCCATTGAAAGAATTAATGTGGGAAGGGGCGTTGAGCCAGAAGCCCAACCTATTTGGGAAGCTTGGGTGCGGATTAGGGTTGGGTGGGAAATTTTGTAAGGGACGATAGGGATGGCTTTGGTGATTGTAGCTAGAATGCTATCAAGGGTGGTTCATAATAATGACAAATGCAGAGTCAAGGGCAACAAAGTCTAGTCAGTGGTACAGTTACAGGAGTTGCTCTTGGAGTAGCAATTTAGCGCGAAACGTCGGCAGCGATTCGCGATTCTCAATCACTGTCACAAACAATTCGTAGTCCGATAGGAGGCCATTGAGAGCAAATAGCATCATGTCAGCGTCAGTAACTGAGTCACCAATATCAATAAGATCTTCTGCAGTAAAAGAGAGGTTATTGTGGTATTTAGAGATAGGACGATTACCTTTCTTTGTGATATGGAGTCGACGTTAGAGTAAGGAGCGACGGGCTTTGGCTTATTGCAAAAAATGATTGTCTAGTTTTGTCCAAAGCTAATGAGCAGTGATGCATTCGAGGGCAAGGGATGACACTGCTGGGGAAAGGGTGACAATGAGGGCACAATAGACCAGTCTGTCGTTCTTTTCCCATTTCAGATATTTAGGTGATGATGTAGTTACGAATCACATGTTTGTAAAATTGTCCTTACTTGATTTCTCCAAATGAGATAATTGGGGTTGTCTAGTGTTGTTTTTATGAAGTTGGTAATGTTCTTTATTAGAAAGGCTGTGGATGTGCTTAGGGTCATATGGGTGGGGCTGGAGAGTGAGGAGTCTAGTGGTGGTGTAGCTATGGAATGTGATGGTTAAGGTACGGAATAGATAGCATGTGTGTGTGATTAGGTATATCAGGTTCTACTTCTATGATCAGGGTATCACCTATATTGGGAATTGATGAACCCGTCTTAAGCTATCAAATAATAAATTCCTAACTATCCAAACTATGCACTAATGGTGAGCTAGGGTCGAACCATAGAGAGTCGGGATGAAAATGTTATTTCAAATGTTGCAAAAAAGAGAAAATAAAACACCTTGAAATGATGAAAGCAAGACAAACTAAGATGCAAAAGACACAAACAAAGAGACAATTACTAAACAAATTTAGCAAAGAAGTGGGTTGGAGATATCTTTAGGATGTCAGAATGATCATTGATCCTATAATCTAAATGATAGGTACTCTAGTCATGGTGATAGCCTATAGGCTTGAATAAGCTCTCAAGCCCTCGTTTCCTCTAAATTAGACAATTCTAACAAGTTCTAGAAATGCCCCTATCCCCATCTATAACCTAGAATAAGCTCTCTAGATTTAATAGTGAAGACACTTTAATTATTAAGGAACGACTAACTTAGGCCACTAACTCGCAAGCTCGGAAAGTGTAACCTAAAGGTATAGAACCCTAGGTTAGTTGATTAAGTATCTTGACAAATTCAACTAGCCTATTGTTACTTTGAGGAATTACTATAGACTATTACATATCACACGCTCAACCCTAACTTTTGAATTTAGGAAATTACCTAAGGGTGATCAAGCTTAGAGATAACTCCTAATTCATGAAATTTAACCTAAGTTCCAAACCAACCTAGACAAACAAGTATCCAAGTAAGCATTAATTTAACATGATTCTCACAATTTTCATTCTTTCATCTATTTAATATCTCCAAACCCCTAAAAGAACTAACCACACATAATTAAGCTACCTAAAACAAAGATTAAATGAATATAAATCATACTTGAGTAATAAAAACAAAACCTGAAAAATTTCAAACACTTGTTGAAAAACACAATTGAACACTTAAACTAATGTAAACTTAAATTAACTAAAGTATTAATTGATTATCTAAAACTTAATTTAATAAAGTTCAAATTAATATTCTAGCTAAAAATTTCAGCACCTATTACTTGAATAAAAACTAAAATTACTAGAATTAAAACCTAAAAACAAATACTAATTGATAGTTATCAAGCATCAATGAACTAAGAACACTATGCATAAGAAAAACCTCATGAAATAACATTTAATCCAAGCTAAATTTTAATAAAAACAAATCTGGAAAATATTAAAATCCAAAGCTTAAACAAAAAAGATAAATCTGGAAAATTTATAACTAATCTAAAAAATCAAATTCAATTCTTTATCTAATGAAAACCTAAGCTACTTCAATTACTAAACAATTATCTAGAACTTAATTATCTAAAACTTAATCTAACACGTTCAATAAAAATTTCAGATTTAAAATTAAAAAAAACTGAATTTTAAATAAATTAAAACTTAAGAACATGTATAAAAACTAACTACTAAACATAGATGAACCAAATAATATTCAGATAATTGAAACTATATGGAATAAAACCTTAAACAACTTAATCAAGAAAATAAATTTGAAATTATCATTCATGTTTAAAAGTAAACAATGTTTAAAGATTGGATAAGAAAATTAAAATACAAAGTCAAACTAGCCAAATATTAATCGGCTATCTAAAGAACAAGTGAATCAGAAATTGCAAAAAAATAACAAAGCAAACCAACAAATAAGACAAGACCTTGCACGGTAAACTAAAGAACAAAACAAGAGAACAGAAAGAATTCGAAACTTCACGTCAGTTTCCAAATTCAAAACCATCAGTAAATAGTAGTTAATATGAAATTAATTCCTCAATTGTAGCTAACTCCTCTCTCCTTGGTGTAACTCGTCTCCTGATGCTTGTCCGTCCTCCAGGTGAAGCTACTCCAAGCTGCAGCCAAGACTCTAAGCCAACTCTCAGCCGCCCACACCTGATGCCTAGGGTTTTGTCCCTAATTCATTCAAAAACTCTCCCTTCCTTTTGTTTTCTACTTCTCTTTTTGTGCAGCTCCCCATTCGCTTCTCTCGGGCCACTCTCGCCAGGCGTAACCTCGGGCCCTGCAGGTGTAAGGCCCCGTGCGGAGCATCACCAGGTCAGCGTCACCAAGCCAGGTGGAATGTCACCAGGCCATGCCCATTCTCGCCAGCAGCATCAATCCTTGCACCAGGCCACTCTCACCAGGCCCATGTGTCAACAGCACCAGTCCAAGCCAATAGTAGATGGGTTAGCTCCAGTCCAGTCCAAGCAAAACTCTACAGCAGAATTAATAACTAATGATGCAAAGCTTTGAAATCACGCATCGGTTTGCATCCATATTTTATTATTTTATTATTAATAATTTTTTATTTCCTTCCAACTTCAATTTTTAATTTTAATTTATTTAAAGTACACTTATCACCCCTTTAACTTGTTTTTGTGCTCTAAATTCAAATCTACATGTAAACGTAAAAAGAGGATAATTTAAGCCTTTAAATAATAAAATAAGGATGAAATTACATTATAACACATATAGAAATACTATAAAATGCATCCCTATCAAGAATTGAGGTGAAGGCAGGATAGATTGCTTTTAGAGGGTGTAGGTAAGGTGGGTTAAATGAGACTAGGACGTGAGCTCTGGTACCATGAAAGAATTAAGTAAAACAAGTAAGGCAGAAAACTATTTTGTTGTGTATTATATAACAAAGTTTTACAAAGCTATATATACAAGATGTTGAGAGTCTATGTATAGAAATACAATAATTATGAAGAGGATTATAAAGCTGAGATTACATAAAATTAATTGTAAACATTTTGTAACTGATGATGTGTAATAAAATAGCTTGAATTTTGGCTGAAGATCAGTTATCTGTATCCGTTATCAATAGCAGTTCTGATTTTCGTCTCAAAATGGTACTGTATTAGTACCGACCAATACTAATATCGGTACTGACTAATTTTTTAAAATTATAAAACTAAATTTTATAAAATATGCAAAATAGCCCTTATATATGTTATGCATCCGCTATAAACATAATTTCAACCTTAAATTTTATAAAATCTCTAAAATTTTCTTCAATATATTCTATTGTATAATTTTTAACTTTATTTTAATTTTATCTTTTAAAAATCAATAATAATATAAATTTGATATAATAATAAATTTATTAATTACCTTAAATACTCCATATTCATTATATGAATTAATGAAGTATTAAAAATAATTAATAAATTAGTTGTAATTGAAATCATTTTTAAAATTTCCTCCTTTATTTTTCATTAATTCATATATAAAAAATTAAAAATAAAAATAAAATTTATTAGTGTACTTAAAGTTATTTAATAACATATTAAAAAATTATAAATATAATAATGAATTAACGAAACTTTTATTAATTAGAGACAAAAATAAAAATAAAATTCTCTCCCTAATAAAAATAATCATAAATTAATTTATACATTGAATAATAAATAAAAATATGTATTATTTGAAAAATAAAAAAATTGTTGTCATTTTATTATTCAAAAATAAAAAATAAAAAAAGTTTAAAAACCAAAAGAAAATGGAGTGCATGAAAGTGGACTCTATGCACTCCACTTTCTCTTAACCCTGACCACGATTAAGTTTCTAACCAACTAACCGTCGGTTTAATAACTGCCAGTTATGGTTCAGAAACCGTAACCATGATCAACGATTATAATCCGTAATTGGAACTGTTACTAATAGTTTCGGTTACAGTTAGACTAATTTAAAAACCGTGAACCGGCGGTTTATTCACAATTATAAATCGTCAATAAATTAATTAACTAAATTAAATAAAAAATATATTTAAAAAATTAAACAAATTTTAACATTATATTAAAAAATTACTGTAAAAAATATATGTAATTTTATGTAAAATTTTATTTAATAGAAAGATGCATTATTTTAAAAAGATATATTTATAATAATAAATAAAATAAAAAAATTAAATATATATTATATAAAACCGTAGGCAACGATCTCAGTGGCCGAGACCATGGCACGATCTCAGACTCTGCGACCGTTGAATGGTCTCTGTCTGAGACCATTGATTTCCAATGATCTCAGAGTGAGACCATGCCATTATCTCATTTTGAGACCAGACTCTAAGACCGTATGGTCTCAGATTTTGAGACCATGTGCCAACGATTATATTTAAATAAAATAATTTTTTTATTTTTTTATAATTATAAATATATCTTTCTATAAACATAATTTCTTTCACACTAATTACAATCTCTCTCTCTCTCAATCAATATATTCTATTTACAATTTACAATTATTTTATTAATTTCTATTATTATTATTATTACATCTATTTATTATTATTATTATTATTATTATTATTATTATCAACTCCATTATTACAAAAAAAATTTCTTCAACAACAACGGGTAAGAAAAAAATTATGGAGGAACCTATTGATGTAGGGGTTGGTGTCGATGAAGAACATGATTGTGTACAAGAAAGTCAACAATCAAATCCTACACCAAAAGAATGAAAACCTCCGATTAAATATGATATATTCGATAAGCATTACAAAATGGTTGCAACCGGAGAAGAAAAAATATTCAATGCAATCTGCTACTATTGTGGATATGGATTCAAATAAAAGAGTGGAGGAGAATATGGAACTCTTCACAACCATTTGAACATCAAGCATCCCACAGAAGCAGATATCTCAAACACTCAAACACAAATCACCGAGTATGCATCTCCTAATCCTACTTCTTTATTTCAATATAGTGATAATAAAAATCGTTAAGAATTAGCAAAATTAGTTTCAGTTGAACACCTTCATTTAGTTTTAGTGAAAAATTAAATTTCGTAACTTATTGTAAAAATGCATTAAATTATTCTATAAAAAATAATTTCACGAACTACTTTAATGTGAACAATTAAAAAACTTTATAAAAATGACAAAGTTGCATTGTAAAAATTTTTTCATAATTTTAAAAGTCGTGTTTCTTTATATTGTGATATTTGAAGTGATCATTGGCAAAGACCTTCATATTTAGGTGTAACATGTCATTAGGTTAATGATGAATGGAATTTACAAAAAAGAACAATTGCATATAGAGTTTTTGATGAATTACATAGTGCTGAAAATTTATAGAGAATGATGAATATGATTCTAGAAGAGTATAGTTTAGTCTATAAAATTTTTTCAATTTCTATAGATAATGCAACGGGGAATACGGTTGTAATTAAAGAACTTGAAAATTTGTGTCGTCCTTCATTTGGTGGAAAAAATTTTCATATTAGATGTTCATTCCATATAATTAATTTATGTGTTCAAGATGGTATAAAATATTTGGAAATTTATTCATCTCCTATTAAATCTGTAATTTCTTTTTTATGGGCACAACTAAATTTAAGAAAAGAATGGGAAAGATTTGGTAAAAATAATAATATGAGACCAAAGCGTTTTCCCCGTAATGTTCCAAATTGTTGGGATTCAACTTATATTTTATTAAATGAATGTTTACCTTATAAAGATCTTTTATGTACATTTTTTCAAGTTGTACAACAAACGTAATTTTATTTCCACAACAATGGCATATATATGAAAAATTGTAAAACTTTTGCAAACTTTTAATAATGCCACTAATATTTTGTTAGATGTATATTATCCTACTATACATTTATTAGTAATGGAATGTGTAAATATATCTTTTATACTGTAAGAATATTTTAATGATTTAGAATTGTATATTTGTGTTATGGTAATGTCTAAAAAATGGTTAAAATATTTTGAACAAATACCACGAATTAATTTAATTGCATCTTTTTTAATCTAAATAATAAAGTTGAAGGTTTACAAAATTTATTATATTTCTATAATGAAAATATGAATCCATATTTTGAAATGTCTTTTGATGTTTCTCAACTTATTTCATCTATTATTTATGAAGTTAGGAAAAATATTCAAGATTTAATTGTTGAATATAGTAATACTATTAGTGCCACT
>JAOXYD010093734.1:0-11939 GCA_028565735.1 Pinacopodium congolense | reverse complement strand
CGATCTTTCAATCAACTGAACATGACGATACACAACGGTAACTCTACAACAGGCAGATTGTGTAACGAATATATTATTTAATGAATAAGAACATTGTGCAATGACTGTTTGGTCTTGGAATGAGTATAAATAGGTGTGTTGAGTGTTGTTTATGTATCCAAGAAGTATAGAAAGTATTTATACATTATTGTTGAGTATTCTTGAGGGTGTATGAGTTATTGGTGAAGTTATGGCTGAACTCTTGTGAAAGTTATTCTTAAGCCATAAAAAGAGTGTTGTAGGATTATTCTTGAGCTTTGAAAAAAAAAGAGCGATAGGTTATTCCTAAGCCTTAGAAAAGGGAGAGTGAAATGTTATTCTTGAGACTGTAAAAGGGATTGTATTGGGTACTCTTGTTGATTGCAATAAGACCGAAATCTTAATAATGATGTTAGGGACTGGATGTAGGGCAAGTGGATTACATCGAACCAAAATAAATCATTTGTGTTTCTTCTTTCCTTTCTCTTTTATTTTTATGAATTTAATTTAATTGTTTAATATATTTTTGTTATTTAATTTGAACAATTAAATTATTACTTAACTTCAGCGTTTAATTGAAATTGTTAAAAAAAATATTTAGGTTGATAATATTATAATTTTTAAGAACCTAATTCACCCACTATATTAGGTGATATATAGGGCCAATAATTGATATCAGAGCACAGATCTAACATTTGATTAATTCTAACTAGATAGTGAGTAAAATTGATGGCACTATTTAGACACGTTTATGAAGCTCCTATGTTTAGTGGAGAGAACTTCTTAGTTTGGAAGTGGAGAATTGAAGTGTTTATCATGGGTAATAATTTAGATCTATGGTTGAAAATTATGCAAAGACATCAAGGTCCAAAAATATTAGTAAATGGGAAATTACTTCCTCAAAATGAAAATGAATTGGAGAAAGATGATAGAGAATTAGTGTCTTTAAAAAGTCAAGCCTTAAATATGTTACGTTGTGTCTTAGATAAAAACATTCTTAATAAAGTTTCAATATGTACCTCCACTAATGCTATATGGTGTAGATTAGTCTTGCGTTTGTTAGGTGACTTTAAACAGTTGAATGATTTTGAAATGATTTTACTTTGAAAACCAATGGAATAAAGGGAAGTGCACCAACCTTAAAAGTAATATAATGGAGTAAATTTCAGACTCCAGTGTCGACCCCACAGGGAAAAGAATTGCTTAATTACAAGGTCGATTAGATTACAATTACTTAGGAAAAATCTAGACAAATTGATTAAAAATATGAAAATTGATAAAACTAGACTAACTTGGCTTAAACACTTGAAAAATAATTTTTAATTGCTTTTGAAAAATTTTAAAAATTACCAAATGCATAACTTAACTAAGGATTAGATTATTGATGATTTAATTGAGCATTAAACACATTTAAGGTCAGACTAAAGTTCCTTTATAAAATCAAAATAAAGCTACAATTAAGACTTTGCTTTTTCTCCATTTAACCTTGTCTAGAGTTTGGTTATGCTTTAAATTAAGTTAATGAGCTTTAATTTGAAGAACGTGAGTTCTGGAAAATTAATCTCATATCACTAACATTCACAGAAAAATTCAAGTTTGTTCATGCAAGGATTAATTCGTGTTGCTTATTTATTTTTCTAACAAATTAAGATGATTTCTCATGCTTAACTTATCTTAAAAAATAATCTTAAGTGGATAGCCCAAAATCAGTTCATTTAAACCTTCAGTAAACAAAATACAGAACCTTTAACATGCCTTTCAGCTCTTATAATTCATTCAAACATCAATCCTTAGCAGTAAAAATTATTTAGCCACGCATATTGAGCAAGATATACAAAACATACAACTAATGCAACATATGTTGACAGATCTATAAATATGAACAGAAATAATAAGTTTAGAGTGTACAAAACAGGGTTGTAGAACTTTTGGACATGTCTTGTAACTCCCAACTTGATCTGGATTGCAACATAACCTTTGATTTGAATCAAACTTGGAGAAAAATCAAAGAACATACAATGTTATAATCATATGAACAAACACTTTGATTAATCTAAAAATAAGAACATAACAATGAATAATCTGAGTTACAAACCCCCTAAGGTGAGTTATAAACTCAGAATTATGTTTATACACCAAGCTCAGATGTTTAGAAATCTAGAAACAACACAAAAATTTGAAGAACAAAGTGTTTGAAGCTAAAGAACTAAGAAGAGAGAAGGAGAATTCTCTCTAAAAATTGGCAGATCTTATCTCTCTCCAAATCGTCAAGTTTATTCTATGTTTTTTTTACAACTGCCAACTCCTCTCACATGTGCTAGAAGACAGGAGAATTAATTAGGGACACGATAGAGCCGCCATCTTGAAAATTGGGAGCTGAAATTGTTGACTGCAGCTATCAATGGCACCCTGCCTCCAATCAATGGCACCCTGAGAAAGCGTCGCTAATGCTCAAATGTTGCACCCTTAAATGACCCCATATTCTTCTATTAACGTGACCTTGCCAGGAGGCTGTTAATGGAGATAAATTAGAGTAATTCTTTAAGTTTTTCTTTAATCTTCATCTTCAAGCTCCATCATGCAAACTAAACATAATAACACACAAATTTAACAATTAAGCACTGAAATAGGGGTTATAATTCAACAAATTAACTATTAAAATTCCATTAATTTGACCCCTAATAATTCCCCCATACTTAGGAATTTGCTTGTCCTCAAGCAAAATAATTCATCATCATGTTCAAAATAGGATATAAAAAAGGAAAAATCAATTCAAAATTAATACCACTAGTATTGAAAATTATTTCTTGATCCTTCAAAAATATTGATGCATAGAAATGTTATAAGATTAATAAATCATATCAAATTAAAAATGTATTTAATTCACTTCATTCTTTTTCAAGTTTCATCCTAAATTAAGAAATCAATTCGACATGTAAAAAGAAAATGACTAAGTTTAATATATCATCTTTTCGACATTTCCACATCCTTTAAAACAAAAATGAATTAATCACATAATTAATTAAATTCGTAAGTAGAATAATTGAGATGTCACTTCAGTCTTTTTACGTGAAGGTGAACATTTTCTCGTGAACAACCCCTAGGTACGCAACTGTGTCATAGTATCTCAACTGACTATTTTGTCCCACTCATAACTTTAAATCTCATATAAATATATATATTCTGTTTCGTTTCTTTCTTTTTCTTCATTTTTTATATAAACATACATAAAATTCAAAATTAGAGGAGTGGTTCTACTTACTTATTTAACTAATTAAGTAATTAATTTTATTATATTTTTTCTTTTTAAGGTTAATTTCGGTTCTTTTTCTTTGAATGAGATTAATGCCTTAAAAGACATCACAAAATTACTCAGAAAGTTGCATTTTATATGTGGCATATCATTCTAATCATTAGGTTTCTACCGTCCAAATTATGAAATGAATTAAACGCATTTAGTCCTTAATAGTAAAAATTAATTAGATATAATTTCAAATTGCCAAAATAATTGAATCTAAATGAAAACATGAATGATAAAAATGATATGCAAGAAATTTTTTTCTGCAATTTATAAACTATGATGAGATTGATGATAAATCAAATCACTATCAAACAAATAAAACTCAAGTTATAAACAAATAATTCCCTCCCCCACACTTAAACTAAACATTATCCTTAATGTTTAAAATAGAAAATGAAAAGCATAAAGTAGGAGAGTAGGGAAAGAAATACACTAGCTTGATATAGACTTGAAGATCTGATAGTGTAATAGAAAGGATATGCAGGAACTAAAATCATAAGCAAACAACACTAAAAAAATAGACAAAAGGAGCTCTGCTCATATAAATATAGAAGTCAATGCATCAAGGAGTTAACATAAACCAAAAGGTAGCAACATATCTGTCAAAATAATCCTATACTACGAAAAGGGAAACCTATATTAAGAAACTAAATAACTAAAACAACTGAAACAACAAAAATAGCAATATGAATAGAGAAAAGAACTAAAGAGATAGGTCATGGATATCCCTGGATTGCTAATAAACCTCAATCTCATGTACTGGTATAGTTAAGTCATCCACCTAATGCTAAATGCTATCCAATCATCAATCAACTGCCCCCCAAAAAAGCAAAAAGCTCTGAAAACAAGGTAGTACGAAACTTAGAAAGTTCAAAACTGAGGCGACCCCTTCATGTTAATCATATATTCCCTCATTACAATATAAGGATCGTCCGATGATGATGGTGGGGTAGTAGTAGGTGAAACACGGCTCGGTCGAGGCACACTTTAAGTAGAGTCAGATGAGGCCTCGCCCATCTCAGCCTCAATTGTCTCAAGTATAGGGGTGTCTTCATTACCTTTCTTTATCCATCGCCTTTGATGAAAAATAAAACTCCATTGCTTTAATGCATTGATCATAACCTTGGAAGATGCATCAACCTCTTCCAACTCTAAAGGAACTCTAACATCTATAAAGATCCTCATCAATAACAAGGTAAACTAAAATTCTTGGTCAGCCTCTTGAACTTGACCACATCTCGCATACCAAGAATGATAAATCCCGACAAGGGTATCCCAGGAACAATACCTAATCCATACAAATTCTTATTCCACAAATAAACATCAACCACCCTCATGTCATTCAATACACTAGCTCTAGGGCAAACACTAAAACTAATGAGGGCAAAAATAATCCACTTTCAAACACTTCAATTAGAAGTGCTAAAATACCTGCTGTTCCTAGTCAATTGTAAAGCCTCCCTCGTAGCAGGTATAGAAAAAGATTGATCCATAGAAATCGAATCATCGTTCAATAGGTCCTTAGTCTTTATATAGACGTCACCCTCATCAAGTGCTCTTAATAAAGTTGAAACAGAAGCACAATTTAATAGGATAGGAATACCTTACACTGTAGAGTGAACCTTAATAGTCTTTGAGTCATCCTTATCCTCAATATTTGCTTAGAACTCGCAAACGAGGTTATGATAGAACAGACTTAAAAAGGTCAACACTGTCTCCCAACCGATGCTCTTAAAGGCTCCAAAAAGATCGAATTGAACCTCGATATCGGGATGAATATGTTGTTCCTTGATAAACAAATTGAGTCGATTTGCCTAGTACCAGTTGAAATTGTCAACACTCGTGAATTGGGAAGGGTCATAAACCAAACGTTTCCTCGGTGGTTCCATTGATCCAAGACTATTTAACAAACACACCATAATAAGTTAGAAAATTCAAAGAAAATTAGAAATTCTTTTGAAAAATTTTCAAAAAATCCCTAATTTAATTGAAATTTTCAAAACTTTTGATCAAAATGATAGGCCGGAAAATTCATATCAATGGAAAGCTTATGAAATTATGAACACAATGATACTAAATTTCAATTGAATGGATGCCCAGATCAAAAGAAAATTGAAAAAAATACCTTGATTGAAGAAAAAGATCCAGATATGTCAGGGCAGATTTTGAAAAGTCTATTGATTTTCAAAGTGATTTGAAGATAGAACATTGTAGAGGACTTGAAATGTGACAAATAGACTCCAAGAATCCTCAATTTGGTGAAGAAACAGGGAAGATATGATATTTGGAAATTTTTATGATGAAAAGAGGCGGAGAAGAAATCAGAGAACTATTGTGTTTTTATACCTTCTGCGTATATTAATGAAGCCCTGTTCTTCGTTCAATAGGGCTATTGATAAATAAGTAGGGTGTCGTTAATGACCTTTAATCGCTATAAACAACAGTACTCTATTCTTCCTTCAACGTGGCCCTATCAGGGCTAACAATAGGGATTGAAATATCCATCAATTTTCTCCAAATTCAAGGCTAAAACCCATCCAAATTCAAATAAAACAAACCTAACTATGGACATCCTAAAGAAAACATACTAAACTTAATTTAAACATAATTCAAAAGCTTCAACACTTTAATTAAAAGATCTTAACACTCAAAATAAAATCAAATAACACACAATTACCTACCTATCTTGAAAAATTCATAGTTCAATGAGGATTAAATAGTGAAAGAGCCTTAGAAGAGTCCTCAATTGAACTAGGCACATATAACTTCACTCTTTGCCCATTAACTTTGAAATATGAGTGACCATTGGTAACTTGAATTGTTCCATAAGGATAAATCTTGGTCATATCATAAGGGCCAATCTAGCTTGACCTTAAATTTCTTAGAAATAACTTCAATCTTGAATTATACACCAAGACCTTATCATCAACTTTGAAGTCTCTTTGAATGATATGTTTATCATGCCATCTTTTGTTTCTTTCCTTATACATCTTAAAGTTATCATAAGCTTTAAGACGAAACTCATCCAATCCATTCAATTGAAAAAGCCTTTGATCTCCAGCCTTCCTTGAATCAAAATTTAGAAACTAAATAGCCCAATAGGCACGATTTTCTAATTCAACCGGCATATGATAAGCCTTACCATAAACCAACTTGTAAGGAGACATTCCAATGAGCGTCTTATATCCAGTTCGATATACCCACAGTGCATCATTCAACTTTATTGACCAATCTTTGTTTAAAGAACTAATGCTCTTTTCCAAAATTCTCTTCATTTCTCGATTGGATATTTCTACTTAACTACTAGTCTGAGCATGGTAAGGAGCAACTTTATAGGTAACACTATACACTATACTTGCATAAAAGGGATTCGAATTTCTTGTTACAAAAATGTGCTCCACCATCACTTATAATGCTCTAGGTGTCCCAAATCGAGTGAGTATGTTCTTTTTAAGAAACTGAACTACACCTCTTGCATCATTGGTTGGAAGAGCAACTGCTTTAACCCATTTACTTACATAATCAGCAGCCACTAAGATGCATTAGTTGAAGTATAAAGAAGGGAATAGACTCATGAAATCGATACCCCAAACATCAAAGATTTCACAAACCAAAATATTGGTTAGTAGCATCTCATGTCTCCTAGAAATATTGCCAACCCTTTGACAACTATCACAAGATTTCAAATAATGAAATGGGCCTTAAAAAGAGTAGGACAATAAAAACCACACTTAAGAACCTTGTGTGCAGTTCTAGTAGGGCTAAAGTGTCCTCTAGACTCCTTTGAATGACAATGACTTAATTGAAGACACTTCTTTAGCAGGAACCCATCTATTAATTATTCCAACAGTACAAATCTTGTAAAGAAAAGGATCGTACCAAGATATCACTTAACTTCAGAGAAGAACGTCTTCTTATGTTAGTATGAAAAGTCAGGAGGGATCATATTACCAGAAAAATAATTCACTATATCCACATACCAAGATAAAGTAAACATGGCTAATAAGTGTTCTTTAGGAAACAGCTCCTTTATGTCTTGGTTTTCTCCGTTCTCTGTTACTTCCTCATTCAGACGAGATAAATGATCAACCACAAAATTTTCTTTACCTTTCTTATTTCGGATTTCACTGTTAAACTCATGTAATAGGAGAATCAATTGAATTAATTGTGACTTAGCATCCAACTTGTTCATAAGGTACTTCAATGCAGAATGGTTTGTATAGACTATCACCTTTGAAAGAACCAAATAGGATCGAAAATTTTCAATTGCAATCAACACTGCTAACATCTGCTTCATAGTGGTAGTGTAATTCTTTTAAGCATCATTTAAAGTATGACTTGTATAATAGATTGGATGGAAAAGCTATCCATGCCTTTGTCTAAGTTCTGCATCAACTGCAAAGTCACTCGCATCACACATTAACTCAAAAGGAAGATACAAATCAAGTGATACTAAAATAGGTGCACTTTTAAGCTTTTCTTTTAACAATTAAAAAGAATGCATACACTTCTCATCAAAGTTAAAAATTGCGTCCTTGGTCAAAAGCTCAGTAAAAGGCCTCGCTATCTTGAAAAAATCCTTAATAAAGCGTTTATAGAATCTAACATGTCTAAGAAAACTTCAAATTGCTTTAACTGAATTTGGTGGTGGAAGATGAGCAATAAATTTTACTTTTACTGGATCTACTTCAATGCCTTTACTCAAAATCTTATAACCCAACATTATGCACTCTTGCACCATGAAATGACATTTCTTCCAATTTAAAACAAGTTGGTTTCTTCATATCTCTTAAGTACCTTCTCTAGATTCTCTAAACATGCATTGAAGGATGTACCAAATACAGAAAAATAATCTATGAATATTTTAATGCATGACTCAATCATATTCTTAAAAATTTCTATAATATAGCATTGAAAAGTAGCAAGGGCATTACACAAGCTAAAATGCATGTATCTATAGGCAAAGGTGCAATATGGACATGTAAATGTTATTTTTTTCTTGGTCCTCAAGGGTAACAGAAATTTGTAAGTAACCATTGTATCCATATAAAGCACAATGAAGACTATGCCCAGCTAACCTCTCTATTACTTGATCAATGAAGGGTAAAGGACAGTGATCCTTTCTTGTGGCGTCATTCAACTTATGATAGTCAAAGCACATACACCACCCAGTTACCTTCCTTGTGGCAATTAATTCTTCTTGTTCAGTCTTCATGACAGTAGTCCCTTCTTTATTTGGTACTACCAGAACTGGACTAACCCCTGTAGAGTTAGAAATAGGATAAATAATACCAGCATCAAGGACCTTAACTACTTCATTCTTTATCATTTCCTTCATGTTTGTCTTTAGTCTACGTTGGGGTTAGACCAAAGGGTTACTTCCTTCTTTAATGAATATTCGATGAGTACAAATAGAAGGACTTAGTCCTTTAATATCTGCTAAGGTCCATCCTATAGCCTTTTGATGCTCTTTAAGAACTCTTAAACATCTTTCCTCCATCGTATCACTTAATAATGATGAAATGATAATAGGAAATTGAGATGGAGGTCTTAAAAATACATACTTCAAGTTTGAAGGGAGAGGTTTGAGTTCAAGAGTTGGAGGCTCTTCACTTGATGGCTTAGGAAGGGTTTGGATTGGTCTATCCAAAGGTTCAAACGTTCTTGACTATATCCAATTAAAAGCTTCCTTTCTAACTTCTAATTCCTTTAACGCTTCCTTCACTTCCTCTCCTTCATCTTCTTTTGCAATTGAATGAATCTAAGCCTTTTACAATGAATCTGAATAAAGATATTCAAATGGAACAATTGGAGCAGAATGAACTCTAATGAAGTTACATGAATCTAGGGTGGATGGATGATTCATTGCTCAAAACACATTAAAGTCAATCTCTTCATCTTGAAGCCTGAGAATGAGTTTTCCACCATGTACATCAATTAGTGCCCTGGCAGTAGCCATGAATGGTCATCCTAAAATAATAGGTACTGTACCATCCTCTTCTATATCCAAGAAAAGAAAATTTATAGGGAATATGAACTTATTAACCTTGACCAACACATCTTCAATAATCCCTCTTAGATAGGTTATTGATTTGTCAGTCAATTGAAATGAGACTATAGTAGGTTTAGGCTCCTCTAATCCTAACTTCTTGAAAATTGATAAGGGCATCAAATTAATGCTTACTCCTAAATCCATCAAAACCTTATCAATTTGTAAGATACCAATTGTGTAAATGATGGTAAAGCTACCAAGATCCTTGAACTTTGGAGTTAAATTCTTCAGTAGGATAGCAGAACACTCTTCATTAAGCTTAAATTTCTCATATTCTTCTAACCTTCTCTTATTGGGCAGAATTTCCTTTAAAAACTTTGCATAAGAAGGCATTTGGCCAATTATTTCAGTAAATGGGATATTGATATGAAACTTCTTAAACATCTTCAGAAATTTCCTAAATTGCTTATCTAAGTGTGTGTTTTTTAATCTTTGAGGATATGGTATTCTACGCATGTAGGGTTGTACATTTAGATCAGTGAATAACCTAGGTGGCTTATCTGAACTTGCACCCTCATCATCCTTCTCCTTCTTATTTTCTTTTTCCTTAACTCTCTCTCTTCTGTCATGTCCTTCTTTTTCTCTATCTTCATCACTCTTTACCATTACTTGCTTACCTTTCTCTTCTTCCTTCTTCCTTTCACTCTCAACCTCCTTTCCACTTCTTAAGATAATTGCCTTTGCATTCTCTCTTGGATTGGCTTCAGTTATGCTAGGAAGCTTACAGGGTAGTCTCTCTTGTAAGAGTTGAGCAATTTGTCCAACTTGAGTCTCCAAGTTCTTGATTGATGCTTCATGGTTTTGCATTCTAAACTCATTAGATTGGATATACTTAAGAACTATCTCTTCAAAATTTAGTGCTTCTCTTTGAGGTTGGTTGGCTCTAAAGCTAGGTAGAGGTGGTCTTTGAAGATTAGGTTAACTTTGTTGAGGTGCTTTTAGGTAGTTTCGATTATTACTCCATGAAAAATTAGGATGGTTCCTCCAACCAGGATTATAGGTATTTGAAAAAGGGTTTCATCTTTGCCTATTGAAATTACTAAAAAATTGAGCTTGTTTGGGTTTTTGAGCAAAAGGATTTCCTTCTTGACACTCTAATAATGAATGAGAGGTACTACCACAACTTTCACCTTCTAAATTATGAGAACTACTACTAAAACCAGTCATTAAATGATCAATCTTCTTGTTCAGTACTTCCAATTGAGCTGTAAGAGCTATTGTATTATTGATTGCATGAACACTAAGTGGTTTCCTTAGATGGCGTTCGGAGTTGTACTAAAAACTATTTGTAACCATATCCTCAATTGGATTATAGGCTTTGGTCATAGTCTTGCACATTAGATTTCCTCCAGCTGCAGCATCAATGGTGCTATAAGTTGAAGGTGTCAATCCAGTATAAAAGATATTAACTTGCTGCCAGGTATTGAATCCATAACTTGGATACTTTGAAACCATTTCTCTAAACCATTCACATGCCTCATATAGACTCTCATTCTCATATTGCATGAATGACTAATCTCAATTTTCATTTGGGCTATCTTGGTAGGTTGGAAAAATTTGGCAAGGAACAATTTCATCAACTCATCCCATATAGTAATGGAACTACGATGAAGTGTTAACAACCAGGCTTTCACCTTATCTCTAACAGACAAAGGGAAAAGTATAAGCCTAATTGTGTCATCAAAGACCCCATTGCTCTTAAAAAGATCACAAACATCAAGAAAATTTTGAAGGTGTTCATTAAGATCATTTAAAGTTGAACTTCCAAATTGGGAGGACTTAACCATTGAAACGATGTTATGCGAGATTTCAAAATTATTTGCATTGACTCTCGATCACACAATACTAGCCATAGGTCTTCCTTGGTTCCCTAAAGCTAAGTCCATAATTGTTAATTCCTTATTTTCTACTTGAGATCCTACAACTACATGTTCCTTAGGATTCATTTCTACAGTTTCAAATTCAGTGTCACTCGATGTTCCTATATCTAATTGATTGGACGAGGTTGCGTGAGCCTCTTTCTTTTTCTTTCTCAATGTGTGCTCAAGTTCTAGATCAATGTCTACTGGCTTGGGATTGCATCCCCAAGTATGCATAAAAATTTGAACAAAATACTAAATAAAGGAAAATAAAAAAACTAAGCAAATAAAATAAGCAAAACGCAATAAAGTACACCAAGCAAAATAAATATAAAATAATTATAGAAACATTTAGAAAAATTATAAAAACAACATTCACAAGTCCTAAAGTAATTTACACTAATTTCCTAATATTAAGTTCAAAATTTCCCCAGCAATGGCTCTAAAAACTTGTAACGCTGGTTAAGTGACTTTAAAACTTTGAATGACTTTGAAACGATTTTACTTTGAAAATCAACAGAACAAAGGCAAGTGCACTTATCGCAAAAGAAATATTGTTGAGTTGCAAAACAACCTATGAGTTTTATGCTCAAATACCGCAAGTATACGGGTCGTACTTAAAGTATAGAACAGATATCGATCCACGAGGATTGTATTTAGACACCCTATTAATTTAGCCACACTTTGTTCAAGAAAACAATTTCAGCAA
>JAOXYD010093723.1:0-11940 GCA_028565735.1 Pinacopodium congolense | reverse complement strand
CATAAATTAAACATTTAAACACAATATAGGGGTCATAATACATCAAATTAACTATAAAGATCATATGAATTTGACCCATATCATTTACTTGTCTTTAAAAGTTGTAAAATCCTTTTTGTTATAAAAGCTTGAATGAAACACCTCTATAGATGTGTTTTGGTTACTTAATTTAGGGGATTTGACTTCTTTTGTATTTTTTTTGATTTAAAGGCTGCTATTTTCCATTAAAATAAATTTGATAGGTTTCTCTTGACCCGTGTTAAATAAGACGAATTGTTTTGATTGTTAAATATGAATTTGCATTAATTTATGTTATGTTTGAGCATTAGATAATACATAAGGTTTGAGCATTGCATTGATTATATTTGAGCCCTTAGCTTATATTAATTTTGATCAAGAATATGTTAAGCTATATAAGCTTCAATTAAGGTTAGGTAACTTGAGTTTGAAGGCTGATTTATGAGATAAAATTGATTTATATCGAGTGTTATTAAAATGGTTACTCTTTACCCATTAAAGTAAGATTTGTTTGGGTTCCTCTTCATTCATTTGGAAAGAAGATTTTATTTGGATACTCTTCATGCTTAAGCAAGATTGTTAAAGGTTATTCTTTACCCTCTTTGTAAAAAGAAAGATTGTAAAGGTTCATCTTCACTTTCTTTATGGAAATAAAAAATTATAAGGGTTACTTTTCACCCAAAAGAATATTAGTATAGTTGAAACTTCCAATAGATAATTGGAGAGTGGATTAGGCAATCTTCAAGAATTGCTAAAACCATTATAAATCTCTTGTGTTATTCTCTTCCTTATCTTTATAAGTTTATGCTTATTGTGTTTGATTTATAAGTGATTTAATTTGATTAATAGTTGCATAGCAATTGACATATCATTATAGGTTGAATTTTGGTTTAGTGTTTCGTATAATTAATATTAGTTTAGGTGATTTAGTTTGTTTAATTTAGTGAGAAATCTTTTAAATACTCAATATAATTCATCTTGAGTACCATAGGATTTACAATTAATATCAGAGCAATGGTCTCAATTTCGCATTAATTTCTAACAAAGTTTTTAACTAAAGGTTCATTATAGCACATTTTTTTTGATTCATTTAGTCAAGAGGGATTAGAGATTCATAAACTATCTTTTTTTAATGGAAATGATTTTCTCGAATGGAAGATTAGAATGAAATTTGATCTTATGGGCCAAGATTTTTATTTGTGAAAATTTATTTCAAATGACCCTTATGGATTTTCAAAGGAAGTAAACGTTGTTTCTTTAAATGAAAAAGCTTTGCATATCTTATATAATGCATTAGATAGGAGCTTATTTGATAAAGTTTTTATGTGTTCTTTGGGTAATGATGATTAGTGTAGGTTAGAACAAATTATTATAGATGGAAATGATGTGAAAGAAGCCAAAGAAGAAGTGAAGGAAGTGGAGAAAGCTAGGGATGAGGAAAATGTTCCAAATATGTGTTGGCATTGATTGAAAAAGTTCCATCATCATCAAATATTCAAAAGGAAAATAATGAGATATCTTCTAGCTCTTCAACTATTGATAAAAATGATGATAATGTTGAAAATGATGAAATATGATATGATTATTTGGTTAAGTATTTGAAAGCTATTAGATTAAAAAGAAAGAAGCTGTCTTCCAAGAGTAATGATGTTGTGAAAAAGTGAATGATTATGTGATTGAAAAAGATAGATTGGCTAATAGGAATAGTTGTTTGAGAAGGGAATTAGATGAATGTTTGCATGGGAATGAAAATTTGAAAGATGAATTGCTTGACATGTTAGAATCCAAAAATACATGCATGTTAGAAATTTATAGATTAAAGAACAAGATACATATCATGGTAGAATCTAAGAGTATGGATAATGTTACAATAAATGATAATGAACATAAATTATTGTATGAAAATGAATGTTTGAAGAAGGAAGTAGATACTTTTAAGGAATCTTTATAAAAATTTATAAAGGGAAAAGAAAAGTTAGATTGCATGTTAGGAGGTTAAAATAATTCCTATGGTAGATAAGGTTTAGGCTTTGTTGATGGAAGTGATTCAAAGATGTGAAAACAAGTTTTGTAAATGGCGATCACTTGACAATGTTGATCTTATCCTATAAAGAACAATCAAGCATTCATACATGCATATAGGATAAAAGTTAGAAAGGATATGCATGTCAGAAAAAATTGACATAATTTCTTTAGGAATTCAAAATCGTATGCATTTAGGCCTCAGGTTAGGAAATGTAGTTTCTTACATTCTCATTCTCATTATAAGCATGCTTAAAAGTCAAGAGGCATGTTTCAAATGCATTTTAAGTCCCATTTTCACCCAGATAAGACATATAGTGATAGAAGACCCGAAAATGGGTATAATGCTTTTAGATATCATTTTAGACAAAATGGCATGAGACATGTGCAAGCTTTACATATACATGTTTACAACTCTACGAGTACTTCATATCCTCACCCTAGGAGGCATTTGTATTAAGAGAAGAACATGCATAATATTAGGTCATATAAGAGGCAATTTTTTCCAACTCATACACATTCACCCCATATGCATTCCCATGCATCTAGGAACACCCCTCATACTTATTCTAGGCCATTAAACATATTTCATTCATATTTTAGGCATAATATTCGTCAAGGTAGAGCATTTAGAGATGTAAGACCTAGAAATGCTTTTATATATCATGTTAGGCAAAAAGGTATGATTCATTGGCATAATGATGTGATGTATTCCTATATCTCTCATATACATAAGTATAATCCTAGGAGAATTTATTTTGATATGACAGACGCTTTTAGGCATAAAAATAATAGGTTTCATGACCATATGCCTAATGTTACATGTATTTTTAATTTTTGTAGTAGCATTGGTTATGTAGAAAAATTTTGTTTTATTAAATATAGGATGTTTAGGAAACCTTCTCAAGTATGTATTGGGAAGGGCATGAAGGATAAACCCCAAGGACTAAGTTAATGTGGGTACTTAGAATCCATTAGCTTTTTGTTTTGTAGGTCAACATCTATTGATACTAAATTGATGTTAAGCTAGGAAGTGAAAGGAATAATATCTACATCACCTTTATGGAAAATGGAAGAATTAACATAAAGGCCTCACATGAGCTTACCAAAGCAAAATTGTTGAACCAACTGAGGATTCAAGGATTTGGTATAAAATGGTGATGTAAAAGGAGGTATTCCTATGTTATTATATAATAATACTTAGATTGACATATATTTCTATGATGTATAATTAATTTGAGAATGTTGGCCTTACTATAAATATTTTAGATCAAAAAATAAATTAATGTGTTTAGGGGGAACTCGTATGTCATTTGCACTTTGTACTTGGTACATTGGATTAAAATTATTGCATATTTTAGAAATAGATCTTTGCATAAGTTTTTGGAAATTTTCATTTACAATTAATTTATTTTCAATTGGTATTAAAACATATGATTTGATAATCTTTTTAATTGGTATGAGAATCCTTGTATGATTTTTACAATTGGTATCATGTTTTATAAGTGAAATCATATTTGAAATTAGGATATGTGTTAAAATTCCTTTTTACAAGTACTGTACTTTTATATGATTAAATGTTTTGAAATGTACAAATTTAGGATAAGTACATCATTTGACTTATTTCAATTGTTTTGAGATGAAATTAGTTATTTTATGTAAAAAAATCATTTTTAAATCATATTCATGGTGTTTTGCTTTTGAGTCATAATATGGCATATTATGTGATATATGTATTTTAAATGCATGATAAGTATAATTTAGCATGTTTTGAATATTTTAGTATAATGTGTATTTTTGACGTAAAATTTTTATAATATACACTTTTAGTACATAAAGATGCATAATAAGTGTATGTGATGCATTTTGTATATAATGTATGTATGTGATGCATTTTGTGTATAATGTAGGAAAATATGCATTTTTAAAGTATAGTGATACATTATACGTATTTTATAATACATTTTCCCTTTTCATGCTATATTGTACCATAATGCATAATTGCATATATTTAGGAGGAGTATTATATACAATTGATTTTTTTTAAAAATATGTATGAATTAAGGGAGAGTAAGTTTTAGGAATTAGTTACAATTAGTATTCTTTCGATGATGTAAAAAAGAGGAAGAGAGTAGTGCCATATTAAGAAATAATATGAGTTTTAAGTATAAAGGGAAAGAGACATATTATTTTATAATACATGATGCATTTAGATGAAATGTGTTTCATATATGTTTTATATGCTCTTAATATCATATATTTTGTCATCATTAAAAAGGAAGAGATTGTTAAAAAAAGGAGGTTTTGATCGTGTATTTTGATGATGAAAAAACATTGTTCTTACTAATATTTGACTTTTTATGTATTAAAAAGATTATTTGATGTAAAAGTGTAAGGACATGTATTGAAACCCAAGGTAGAAGAGTATTCATAAAGAAAATAGAGATTAAAGCAAGCACTAAAGAGTTAAAGTAAAGATAAAGGTTGAATAAGTTTAGAAAAATGTCTTATTTTTAAGTTTCCTTGATCTTAATCAATGCTTGGAAAGAGCTCACATTTACTTGAACATTTGAATACAGCTTTTGAACAAATATTTTTTTTGATTACATGAATTTGATTATGTTGTTGATATATTATGAATTATTTTAGAATGTTGCATTAGTATGAAATTACATAATAAAGAGGTAATATAATGAATGATTTTTACATATGCTTCTTGATGTGGCTAAAGGTTTTTAAATATTTTTTATATATGCTTGAATGTATTTGAGTCAAATTGATGATGTGAATTTCAGTTTTTAAAGTGTTTATGGAAGTTTTAGGAAGCTCGAAAAGGTTATGAATATCTTTAGAATGAAAAGTTTCATAATTAAGATTAATATTGTATTTGATTTAGTTAAAATGTTTTAGAAACTTAAAACGCTATGAAATGTATTTTAAAACCTTATTAAAGTTATATATGATATTAATACATTGTTTAGAAAGTTTTAAACTTAGTTTGGATCATCTTTTTGCATGTCTAGGCGTAAAACAGTGGTATATAATGGCAGTTGCTCAAGAGAACAACAACATCATTGTAATTGTTTATCATCAAGGCGGTTTTGGTCGAAGATCAACGACATCATTGATAAACTTAAAAACGACTATTTAGGCTAAATGGTTATAATTTTATAGAAGCAACTCTTGGGTTTTAATGACTTTTTAACTCCCCAATGGCTAGTTTTTGGTTTTAACAACTTCAATTCCTTCCTAACACTATATATATGTCTCCTAAACCTTTTATAACAATTTTTATGCCATATGATGGAAGATTTGAGATAAAAAAAAGATAAATTTACAAAAGCTATCAACATTCTTATATTCCCCTTTTGTCCACTCTAGTTTCTTGATTTAAATTTATTTTTGGTGCTATAAAATCATTACATTTTGTTTTTTAAGTCCTCAAGGGTTTCATTGACAACTCAACTAAATTTTTGGAGGCATATTTTGTTATTTACAAGCATTCAAAGTCACATATATCAAAATTTTCCATATTTAGGTGCGTTATCATTCATACTCATTTCCCATCATTTTAATCCAATTTTTGGGCTTAGAAATTACTCCAATTTATTTTTAAATTTTTTTGCTTTACCTTCTAATAGGTTTGTTGTGATATTTTTGTGTCCAAAAGGAAAGAAACATTAGTTATTGAAGTTGGAAGTGAAATAAGTCATATTTGACATCTCATATGTTGTTCTTGATTCTATCTTGTTATTCCATACTTTAAATTTAGATTTTATTGCTTGAATATGTTTTCCAATGATAGAATAAGGTGTCAATAGGTTGGTTTTATTGAGTTTGCACATTTTAGTGGATTAAACTCAGTGATATTGAAGCTAGAACATAGGTGTTGCAGTTGCTGATAGGTTGCATGTTCGTATGTTCAATATAATTATTTAATGTTTTAATTTTGTTTTTGGTGCATGAATTATTTTGTTAATGATCTGTTGAAAAGTGGTAAGATGTTCCATATTATTTATTATTTTTTTTGTAAAAGATGTAGAATCATTTTTGTTATATGAGCTTTAGTAAAACACCTCCATAGGTGTGATTTGATTACCTAATTTGGGGAATTTGACTTATATTATGATATTATTGATTTAGAGGATGCTCTCTACCATTAAAATAGATTTGATAGGTTGCTCTTGACTTGTGTTAAATAAGATTTGAATTGGTTTGATTGTTAAGTGTGAATGTGTATTGATTTATTCTATTTATGAATATTAGAGAGTGCATGAGGTTTAAACATTGCATTGATTACATTTGATCCCTTATCCTTATTTATTTTGATTAAGAATTTGTTAAGCTATATGAACTTGAATTGAGGTTTAGGTAGCATGGGTTTGAGTGCTAGTTTGTGAGATAAAATTGTCGTATCAAGTGTTATTGAAAGGGTTATTCTTCACCCATTAAAGTAAGATTAATTTGGGTTTCTCTTCACTCATTTTGAAAGAAGATTATATTAGGTTATTTTTCATCCTTAAGCAAGATTGTTAAGGGTTACTCTTTATCCTCTTTATGAAAAGAAAGAATGTAAAGGTTCCTCTTCACCTCCTTTAAGGAAAGAAGAAGTTGTAAGGGCTACTCTTCACTTAAAAGAAGATTAATATAGTTAAAACTACTAACAAGTAATTGGATGGTTGATTTAGCAATCGTTATGGATCACTAAACCACTGTAAATCTCTTGTGTTATTCTCCCCCTTATCTCTTTAAGTTTATACTTATTATATTTGATTTATAAGTGATTGAATTTGATTAACATTTGCATAGTAAGTATTGGCAAATCATTATAAGTTGAAATTTGATTAGTATTCCATATAATTAAAATTGGTTTAGGTGGTTTAATTTGTGTAATTTAATAAGAAATGTTTTAAACAAAATATTCACTCTTCTCTTGAGTCCCATAGGATTTACAATTATTTATAAACAAAATCATTCATGCTTAAAACAATGAACAAACATTATAAATATTCTTATTATGAAAACTTAAAGAGTACCATTTACAACAGTACAAGTATGAAATTAACTTTAATGATAAATTAAAAATGTCATAACTTGCTTTGATACTAATTAAAGAATTATTTTCTGTTTTAAATCATGTTAATTCATAGATTTAACCTTTAACATAAAAAATCTTGTGATGCAATTTGAAAAACTCAAATGTTCTCCTTCAATAATAGTAATAGAAAATTATCTTGATCCATGATTATTGTTTTATTTTTACGAGAAAAAAATCAAAGCACCTTTTCTTATGATTTCTTCTTTTTCTACCTTTCTTTGTTGTAGATTCTTTGATAGTCAAGAGTACATTAAAAACTTTGTAATTTAAATATGTTGTAGCCGACAATTTTAAAGGGGGAGGAAAAGAATTTTAAAATTCCTTTTGATTCTAATTTTTTAAAGATCAATAACCATCATATTGGACCCCTTCCATTAGAATAAGTTTAATGAGTTATATAAGCCATTACAGATTATTAAAATAATCTAACACTTCCACCACTATAAAATTAATGTCTAGACATATATGGGCTGGTATGCTGCGCTGAGTAGGTGCAAACAAATGGATGTAAGAAGCTTCCACGGTAAAGTATAATGTTTAAAAGTTACTTGAATTTTCTCAGCTAAATCCTCAAGTCAAAAGAGTGCTCCTGACACCAAACTTCTAATATTGCTTCCATTCCGAAATGAGACTCGGAGGAACGGGCTCAATGTCAGATAGCTGTAGATTGATAGCTGATGCTGAAGCAAGCATGCGTGGACTTTGTAAAGGTCTGTTATTGAATACGTGATCTTACAGAAGCCAACCAGAGAAGCAGAGATAGCATGGCAGTCATTAAAATTAATCCCTTTACCACCTTTTATATTTCTTTCATCTTCCTTTTATGGCAATAGATTGTCACATTTAGTTGTCCTCCTAACCCGTCCCTACTATTGTGTTGTGAAATTTGGTGATCACGCGTCTGCAAAAGGTCATCCGTTTTTTTTCGAAAAAAAAGGAAATAAATGAAGGAAATAAGGTCATCCATCTTTCATCGTTCCACTCAAACAGCCAAAATTTATCAGGGACTTAGTTTATTTACATATTCATAACTTGCATTTTAGTTTATTATATTTGTTTATTAAAAAACAATTTACTAAATTATTCATGTTTAACGTACCTATTAACATAGATAAATGGAATACATCGTGCTTACTTACTTAATTTGTTTGCACATAAAACTTAGTATATACTCCCTTAAACATTTTTATGTAACAAAATACAATATCATATTAAACTAATAAATATATTACTAATCATTAATAAATATATTATAAATAAATAAATATTATTAATTACTGATAAAATTAATTCAATATTGCACATTGAATAATTATATTTTTTGAAATAAATAATGATATATAAATATGATAACTCAATAAAATAGTATTTTAAACAAAATTTATTATCAATAATAAAAATTATTAATATCAATTATTAATTATTCGTAATTATATGAATTATAAACATTTTTTTTTCATCTCATAATTAGTATTGTTATATAACAAGAAGTTCAATGAAGGATTTGATTCATCATTATATTTAGCTAATAAATGTATTATTAACTATTGATAAAATATGATAAATTAATATAATTAATTTTAATAAATAAATTACCATTATATTTTATAATGATATATAAATATGATAAATTAATAAATTAAAAAGATAAAATTTAATTTATTTGACATATATTATCCCTATGCCTTTCTCACTTTTAATCACCCTTCTAACATAGCTATAGACATGAAAAAATACGGTACCTATATATCTTTTGTCAACATCTTTAATGGAGAAAATTTTCTATTTTTCTAAAAACATTTTTAATAAAGAAAATTAAAAGAAGAGAGTATTTGTCTCTCCAAAAAATGTAATAGGGTTTTTAATTACGACACAAGATATTTTTTGGAATTAAAAAACTCGCAAAGATTGTCTCTTTCACTTTATAGTTAAATAATTTAATTATTTTTCATTACTTAGAAAACCTTGGGATGTTAAATTTTTTTTTCCATATCCTTAAAATATTTTAATAAGGCAAAATTTTGTAAAGAATATTAAAGTTTGAATACTTGTACAAAAGTATCAACTTTAATTATATATTTCTTAAAATTTTAACAAAGAGATGTTATTTTTAATGATTTAATAATTCTATTTCATACAGAGGCTTGTTGTTTACTTATATTTGGACAAAATGCATGAATAACTGTTAAAGTTTTTAAGTATTGCTGTATATAAGTTAAATAATTTCCTAAAGTTTTAGATTATACAAGTTAATCTTTAATATTAACATCAATTTATAGAAAAATTCTTATTTATATAAAATTTAATAAGGAACCATTTGATTTTTTTTCCTATTGCATGAACAAGCATTTATCACGCATTAACTATTACATTGTTTATCTTTAAAAATTATTATGCGAATAAATATTAATGTTATGGGTTGATTTATAAAATCAAAACCTTAAAGACTTATTTAATTTTTAGGAAGACTTTAAACTGTACTTATATCTTTAGCCATAGATAAACAAGGTAATATATAATTAGTACTTCTTCCATTTGTAAGTTAATAACATGAAGCTAAGTATTTTTAACATTATTTAAAATTTTTATTATGTTTATTTTTAGCCATACATAACAATTTTAGTAAATACAATATTTTATATTTGTAAGGCTCACATTAAAATGAATTGGGTTATTAATAACTTTGAATTGTTGTCATTAAAGTCAATAATTCTTCTAAAAATGGTTTATAATTTAAAATTAAGTTTAATTATCAATGGTTATAAAAATAATAAATTATTTGTGACAGATATATGTTTTGTTGAATATAAAGAAATTTACTTATTATTTTTATAATTAAAATAATAAAAAACTTAAGTTAAATGCCAATATATATGAAAAATTTTAAATAAAAAGATACATATCATTATTGTAAGTCCTAACAGGCATTCAAGAGGAGGGTGAATTAAGTAATTAAAAAATTTCTAAACTAGCTAACTAAACTAATTTAATTTAAATGCAATCACTAAATAAATATTCAACCTAATGTGATATGTAAATGTCAATGCTAATTAAACCGTAATATAAGTAATAACTAAACCATACAACAAACAATAAATAGGGAATTAAGGGATGAGAAAAAAACATACAAATTATAATGGTTCAACAATATCTAACAATTACTTAATTTAGTTTCTAATGGAAATTTAACTAACTCTCTAAAATAAGTACAATCTTCTTTGAGGGTGAAAAGTAACCATTACATGATACAATCTTCTCTAATGAAAGTGAAAAGCAATCTTTAACAATTCTTTTTAAGAAAAAGAGGAACCTTTACAAACTCAAAATCTCAATTGAACATGATAACCCCTTATGAAGTAACAAAATAAAAAGGTGTTTTATTTAATGCTCAATAAACCAAGGGGTGTTTGCATTCAATAAATGAAATAATTGATCAATAATGCACTTAAAAGCTTAAACAATCCAAAAATGATGAACTTGAAGCACTGAATTTGGATTTGACCATGCAAATTGAATTGAAATGAAAATAATCACTAAATTAGATAGATATGCGCAATTTGTAATTTTGAAGCTCAAACAAACATTGTGAGTTCTTAAAAATTGAAGTAAAATCTCTACTATACTTTTGAGGCCTTAAACAAAACGTGAGTAATGATTTTGAAGTAACAAAAATAGATTTGACCACTGAAAATTGATGAACATAGAAGTTGAAATATGAGCAGTGATAGTTTTGAGTGATTTGCTTTTAAAAGCTTGAAACAGAGATTGAAATGGCATAAAGATTGCTAAGGAGGCTCAAGAACAGATGAATATAGTGTTAAAAAGCGGTTTTAGTTATTACAAACAAAAAGGAGTCGCTAGGGAGGAAGAGAAAAGCTGAAACTTGTGAAACAGTTTTTTTTTAAAAACTAGCCGTTATAGATTTGATTAACGACGTCATTCTTACTTGTCGTTAATCTTTTAGACAGGTAGGGTATCAATGACGGTCATGGAACGACACTGTTGATGTCTTACCAAACTTCGTTAAAAATCTAAAAAACTCAAATTATAATTCAAACATGTTCTAAACCTCTCTAAATATTTTCTTAACATTAATCATGATTTCAAACAAGTTTCAAAACATATTTTGAAACTATATGAGTGATCAAAATAATTCAATAATTCTAAAAACATATATTTGGCCTATGTAATAAAACTTTATGTAACTTTTAAAAGTTATATATAATGAATGATAAAATTGAGGCCTTCAATCAATTGATCATTAAGTAAAACTTAAAAATAGGTTCTAAACTGCCTAACTAGGGATCTTAGAGCTTCCTTAATGCTTCAAACCAATTACTCCTAGCTCATACTTTCCATATTGAATTCATTATCAATTATACCTATCTTTAAACTTTACAACATAAACTTAAACTATTAGTAAAGAATCATGCTTTATTATTATCAACCTTCCTTGGTTCAATAATTATTATTAAATTTTATAATAGGAAACTTCGGAGTATATTAAGTAATGTATTCTCAATAAATTATTTAACATAATACTTATTAATTTATACCCTATAGCTAATTAATTTAATGATGATTGTAACATATTTTATTAAAAAATTATTTATCTTAAATATATTTGTTTAATTATAAATTCAGTAAGATAAATTTACTTTATAAATAAAATTATGATAAGATTATAATTATGAGATTTATATTGTAACTAGGTGTTATCTTTAAATTATTCTTAGTCATTGTTTTATTAAGATTGGACATTCATAGAATGGAGAAATTAGTATATGTTATGCTTCATCCTT
>JAOXYD010093712.1:0-11940 GCA_028565735.1 Pinacopodium congolense | reverse complement strand
TCCTAGACCAACTAAAACTAAGTTCACCTTGTCAACAAGTAGTATAAAATAGTAAGAAATCAAGTATCACCTCCCTAGAAATTTGAGCGTAATTCTTAAGTTATTTATCTAGACGAATCCAATCTAATTGATTAGTAAAAATAAAAAGGAATTAACTAAAATAAAAAGAAATAACGTTCAATATAAACATGGGCTAATGAATTAAGAGTCTAACAAATGATAAATTAGCTAGAGCTTATATCTCCATGGGTGAAACAAATAAGAAATAATTTATTAGACAAATTTAAGGCATTCATCACTAAACAAGATAAAACCATTGGTTGTGGAAATACGTTTTCTCTTCTAAACTCAGTTAATCTATTTGGTCAAATAAATATAATGGAATAAAAGGCATGAATCACAAGACGCTTAAACCTAAGTTTGTTCAATCTAAGAACCCTAAAAAAAGACTTTAGAGTCATTCAATACCTAAATTCAATTGCATCACCTAATTAATCTTCCATAAATTAAAAGTCAATGATCATAGGTCCATTAATCATCTAAAAATCTATCTAAGATGGTCAATAAAGGAAAGATTAGATTAAGCCATTTAGTTAGGCCAAAATCCTCTAAACTGACAAGATTAATCAAATCCTAACCCTAACTACGCAATTTAAGTGTGAACATTCAACAATGAAAATAAGAGTATAACATGAAAGCACATGTCTATTAATAAAAAATAGGAATAAATTAAAAAAGATGAAGGAATACAATTGAAATTAGTACAAATCATTGAATCCCACTCTTTAATACGCCTTGAATGCTCTTGAAGGCTCTAATACACTTGCCTAATATGGAAAAAGAACAAAACAAAACAAAACCTAAACTAAAACCTAACTAAGAATAAGAATAATATAAAAACTCTCCTTTTCAATCTATTCTAGCCTCTAAACTACCCCTTTTTCTGTGTGTTTTAAGACCTTTATATAGGTTTTGGTTGGATGCTAGGGCTTTAGGGTGTTTGGTTGTTATTTTTCAACTTTACCCTTTAAAAATATCATAAAAACGATACCATTTTCCTTGTTTTGTTTAAGTCACAAAAATGATACCATTTACTCTAACTTCTTTTATACACCTCCAATGGTCATGAAATTTGGTATATATATTCTTTATATGATTTCTTGAACCCCATCAAATTTCAGAACAATCTAAGCTCTAAAAGTGCACCTAATGCACCATTAATATCACCTACTCCAAAACTAGTACTTGTTTGAGCTTCTCTTACTGTTCTCTTGATGCATCCTTGATGACTTGTTCTATGGCCTTAACATTTGGTGTGAGACTTTATAACATGAATTTATAAGTCCTCAAATTGATTCCACACCTTTTCTAGTTCTAAATGTGCCTTAAAATTCTCATAAAATTGTTTCCATTTGCATTTAAGCTATTTTTTTTATTCTTTTCAATCTAATTAAGTTTAAAGAGCTTTGAACCTACAACATAATTAAAATAACTTATAAATAGGACAATTTTATAGATGTTTAGCAGTGAAAGCACATGAAAGTATTGAATAAAAACCAATATAAATCATTCCTAACAATAGATTGTTGTTCAAGTCCTCTATCTGCAACTCCTTTGCCTAATCCGCTCCAAATCTTCTCCAAACTTGATCTTTTCACTTTGTATTTGTATCTTAAGGTCAAATCTGCATGTAAACTCAATAAAAGCAGGGATGAAATCACATTGAAACACATATGGAAATACCATAAAATGCATCCCTATCACTACATTAGCATGATTGTTTTTCATGTTAATATCTGCATTTATTCCTTCAAACGTAGTTTGAAAAAGCCACAAGGAAGGATATATGTAATTCATATGGGTAGTAGAATGAAGAAATTTATTTCAAATTCTCCAATAGAAATTATGAAAGCTTGCTAATTTGATGTTATCATGTATTGCTAATCATTTTAATACTTATAAAAACAAGGAAATTAATGAATCATAAGCATTATAATATTAACAACCAATCGAGTGTTTAGCTTTCTCCCAAATGAAAAGAGAGTTTAATCTTTAACAAACAAGATCATCTATGATCTTGTCGAATTCTAGGCAGCATATAAGAGGGTGAAGGGATGAAATGTGTGCTATAATTTTGCACTTATTTAAAATTTTATGAATAAATGAGTGATTACAAAAAATTTATAAAGCAATCATAAAATAATAATATCTGAGCTTAAAATTTCTTATAGATAAAATTCTCCTTTTCTAGTCAAACTATACTTTCTAGTAAATAATTTACCAATGATCATAGAATTCATTGAGAGAGGATGTCTAAAATATCCCTCGTCAACAAGTTCAAAATCTTGGTGAAGATTAAAAATATTTACTTTTAAAAAAATAAAAAAAAATTAATGATAGAATAGAAAAGAAAAATATCATCATATAATTTCTTTACCATAGATAAATAAGATTATTTTGTAACATTATTTACTTATTTAGTTTATTTCATAAATGTATAATTATAATTTAATACCTTTCTTTCATGGTCATACTAATAAATTAGAGTTCAGTGTATGTTATATAATATATATATACATACTCAAATATTTCATTTACTGAAAAAATGCCTTAAATAGTTGTTAAACACACATATGAGTTGTTACAATGTATATATGCACTCAATCTTTAATGGTTTCTTTCTAGGCTCGGTATGTCAACCATGCTTAGTCTTTGATCAAGTTAAGTTACTAAACTCCTAGTTTGTTTAGTTTTGAAAAGGAGAAACTACATAACCTTCTAACCATGACCATCCATGGTCACCCTTATATAAAATAGGGGGATACAATATTAAAATAACAAAAACACCTGCTATTTTATACAATGGGTGGCCATAGATGACTATGGTTGGATGGCCATGTAGTAAGATTCGATAATAAATTCCCATTGGCTAGCTAATTAAAATCTTTTGGTTCATTAAATGAACAATTCATTTGATCATTAAAAGGTGTGATCAATCAATAGTGTTCAATTAGTGAATAGTACAACTGATGTAAAATATGTAACAATACCTATTCATTTTTCATGATAGTAACAAAACAAACTAAATCATCCAAACTTAAAATTTGGACCTTTCAAATTCTTTAAAAAGTTTAAACTATAACTTCTTTAACAAAAGATCGATTCAAAATAATTTTAAAAGTTCTTCAAATTTCATTTTCCAAATCAACATATTTTCTTTAAAATTAAAAATAAGATTAATCTTAATTATGATCAAATTTACAAAAAATGTAAATATTTATACAATAATTGAACTCCTAATTTATTGAAGTGGTGAAATAAAGTTATTAAATAATTTACAATGATTTGTTACTTATAGAATGATTTCATTTTTCTGTTCTTATTCCACATAATTTTAATTGCTTAGAAACTCTTTTAATTGGTATTTAGTAAACCAATTTTCTCATCTAACCTTTGATAATTTTTTCATTCCATTGAATTTGGTAACACACTATGGTATTATAAACACAATGGGTTAAGGCTTCAATTGGTCTAATAATTTTTCATATGCTCCTTAATAGCTTGTGAATGACTTTATCATCTTAAAATTGTTTATTATAACATTATGAAAAATTAATAGTAATGCTGCTTCATAATATATTATAGAATATTGACTCAAATAATTAGTTATATTATACTGACTTAAATAATTGATAATATTACCTAAGCTAAAATTTCAAATTTAAAAATTAGTTCATAGATAAATGTTCTTATGTGATTAATTAATGGAAATTTTTTACTAAGCTAATTCCTAATTTATAGTTTTTGATGATAGTAAAACATGTTACTTCTAATAGTTTTAAAAGTGATATTAGGAATATAATATGTTAAAGATTCAAGAAAAAAGATGAAAGTTTAAGCTTGGAACCTCCACTAATTCAACAATCTCTCCCTTTTTGATAATTAAAAAACATGTGATATTTTAGAATCAACACTCATACAAAATAAAACATACCAAACTAGATGCACAATGCTCTCCTTAAGTCCAAACTTGATGTATATTTGTCATGTGAATCTCATTTCTCCTTTATTCACGCGTTATGACAAATTACACTCTCCCTAAGTATATATATTATTATATCAAGGAGTAGTAAGGCATGAAAGGAATTATAAGCACCAATTATACATCAAAATCACAATTCATAAGTATAAACATAATTAAAAAATTATCTTGCCCCTAATAAATCATATAATCTCATATAACATCTCTCCCTTTTTGACATCATCCAAAAGTTACAAAAGAGATGAGAAAGATGCCAATTGTTATAAAATCAATTTTATGGAGGAGTAAAGAAGTAAAAAAAATGTAATTTAAAAAATATGAAAGTTACCTACCACCAATCATGCCTAATTCTCTCTTATTCATGTAAAAACTATCTTCATTCATTAACTTAGTGGAAATATCAGTCAATTGGTGTACTGTATCAACAAATTTCAATTTGATATCACCATTTTGCATATGATACCTAATAAAATGATATCTTATCTCTATGTGTTTGGTCCTATAATATTGAATTGGAATATTTATTAGGTATGTGACACTAGTGTTTTCCATGCCTTATAGAGATCTTTGGAAGCTTCATGCTATAATCTCTAAGTGATTGCCTAAGCCAAAACATTTGTGCACAACAATTGCCGATCACTATATATTTTATTTTGGTAGTTGACAAAGCTATTGGAATTTTCTTTTTACTAAATTATGAAACTAATGCATGGCCTAAGAATTGAAAAATTTTAGATGTACTCCTCCTATTCATAAGACTACCAATATAATGCAGATCAAAATAGCCAACCAATTTTATAGATGCATTTTTAGGATTCCAAAATCCTGAAGATGTGGTTCCACAGAAATGCCTAAGTAAGTGTTTAATGACTAAAAGATGTGGCTCCCAAGGAATAGATTGAAATCTAGGACATAAGCATACACTAAATAGAATATCGAGCCTACTTATCAAGGTACAGTAAACTACCTATCATACCAATATATAACTATCCATGGGCATATCTTCTTCATCCTTATTCAATTTTGTTGCAATGCTAATTGGTGTTCTTAAAAGCTTTTCTTGGTCCATTCTAAAGAATTTGATTAGCTCTTTAGTGTACTTGGCTCGATTGATGAAAATATCATCCTTCATTTGTTTGATTTGTAAGCTAAGGAAGAAGTTGAGCTCCCTCAAATTTCCTACCCATACATTAAAAAAAACCCTTCATTCATTAATAACACCAAAATTAATATTATCAACAAAAATTTGAACAATTAAAATATCATCAATATGCATTTAATAATGAAGGTGGTATATAACTTAGTGAAGCTATTTTGTCAAAAAATAAATCACTCAATATTTCACACCAAATACTAGGAACTTGTTTTAACTATATCAAACTTTTGAAATTTTGTAAGCATGATTAAAGGCATCATAATTCCCAAAATTGGGTGATTGGTCAACATAAACTTCTTCTTGTATAAAAACTAAAAAAAAACACTTTTTACATCTATTTTAAAAATTTTAAAACCTATGTATGATGCAAATGCAAGTAATAATCTAATCTTCTCTAACATAGCTACGGGTGCAAAATTTTCTTCATAGTCTATGCCTTCATCTTAGTTGTAACCCTTGGATACCAATCTAGCTTTTTTTTCTTATAGTATTTCCTAATTTATCAAACGTATTCCTTAAAACCTATTTTGTACCCATAATTTATTGATCACTAGGTCTAGGCACAAATGTTCAAACCTTATTCCTCTCAAATTAATTCAATTTATCATTCATGAAAAGAACCTAAGATTCATCGTTAAGATCTTTGTATGTAGTCTTAGGTCCAATATGAGAAATAAAAAAAGAATATAAATCATATCTCTATGAAAGATCTAGTTATTACACCTCTTTTCATATAAATTCTAATTTGGTTGGAAGGATGATCCTTTTTGTGTCTCCAATATCTAGGCATTTCTTTTTCTTTCTTGTCATCCTCACTTGGTTCAAAAAAAATTTCACTTAATGTATATGAGGTATCTTAGTGGTCCTCCTTCTCTTCTTCCAAACCTAATTTCTCCAAATCCTTTTACAGTCCCATATTAACATCTTTGAAGCTCTTCTTCACATTAAAGGGATTAATCTCATAAAAATGCATAAACTCTTCAATTACTAAACTCATATTATGAAATGCTCTATATGCTTTGGTAGTTAATGAATAGTTGACAAAAACACTTTCATCCATTTTTTAATCTTCAAAATATAATACTTGTACCAAAAACTTTAAAATGGAAAATCTTTTAATTCTTCTCATGTCAAAGCTCATAGGGGGTCTTATCCACAGTGGGCCTTATGTAGCCTTATTCGATATAGGACATTAACATGCTACGACTTCCACCAAAAAATACTTAAGAAGATCATATTTATTGATCATAGTTCTAACCATTTCTTACATTCCTCTCAACAACTCCATTTTGTTGAGTTTTACTTATAGAGAAATTATGAAAAATATCATGATCATCATAAAAAATTTCAAATAAATCATTTTTAGGTTCTCTATTTTAATCACACCTAATAGATAAAATTGTAAAACTCTTTTCATTTTAGACTCTTTTTAAAAACTTAAGAAATAACCTAAAACACTCATCTTTGTTGCCAAGAAAGAACACCAATGTAAATCCTATTAAAAATCATCTATAATGATAAAAGCATATGAATTTCCACCTAAACTAGTAACCTTAGTGTGATTAAATAAATACATATGTAAAAGTTCCAAAAATCTGGTAGATGTTATAGATTCCTTTCTCTTGAAGGAACTTCTATTTACTTCCTCATTTCACAAGTTCTATACACCTTGTCCTTCTTAAGCTTTACCTTTAATAAACCACTCACTAGTTTCTTATTGTTTAGGTAGGAGATAAGCTATACGCTTACATGTCCTAGTGATGTGAACATTAGACCTTAGATATCTAAACCCCTGATCTACGTGGAATACATTCTTATAAACATTCTATGAATCAAGTATAAGAAAAACTTAATCCTAACCAAAACTATCAATTAGAACTAAAGTTACAAAATTGATTGCAACAAGTAATCCTCATAAGATCATATTTGAATTCTTTGAAGAGAATAAAGGTATGAAAATTCCTCATAAAGAAGAAATTCTCTCCAAATTGATTCAATAAAGTATTCTCTTAAAAAATAGATGGCCATACATGTTTTTAAAACCCTAATAAAGCTAAAACATTAATATAGGGAGACTTTTGTAAAAATACATAACAAAAATAGCAATTTTCACCATAAACAGTGACTATAATGACAATATGATCGGCATAAATAGTGTTGATGACAATAGCTATTGTTATTCTATCATGGTTTGGCCTATAATGACAGTTTTTAGACGAAAACAACAACATCATCACAGGTATTATTATGGATCAAATTCCTATCTAGTGAGTTTCACGGCTTGTCTCATGATCATGACTCTGGCTATGATAATCTCCCATGAATTCTCCTGTATGTTTCAAGACCTAGATCATGGCTATAACTTGGGCTGTGATTTTCTCCCATGAAATTTTCCCAAGGAAAGGCATCTATTGTCTTTTAATGATTTGATCCCCCATTTAAAACACTTAAATAAGTTATTAATTAAGGTGAATCTCCTTTCTCTTCACTAATGGTCTCATTCTATTGTAATTCTATGATTAACCATTAAAGATCTTCTCTTATACGCTTAGACCTAGTTCTTATCATTGGTCCTCCTATGTTCCTTAATGATTCATCCTCAAATCACCTATAATATAAAATGAATAATAAAAAACATTGAAAGTAGTAATCATATTATTGATTTCACTTGGGAAATCCAACTTTTTTGCATTGTTATTAATCCACTCAAGCACTTGAAATGGTCCATATCCTTAAGGTTGTATCTTAGGCATCTATTGCATAGAAAATTTCTCTTTTCACATATAAACCTACACCTAGTCATTAGGTTCAAAATTGACCATAATTTTTCCTTTATTCACTTGCCTTGCCTATTATTCATTCCTTCACTCTATACGTGCTTAAACCTTTACATGTAAATCCCTAACAAATTTTACTTTCGTGTTTGCATTCTTGGTTGTAGCCATTCTCTAATCGACTTAGAGAAATTTTCATCTACACTTATCCTTGTAAACTCACAACAAACCCAAGAAACATAACCATCTCTATGCAAAACACAATGTTCTTTAATTAGCATACAAATGGTTCTCTTTGAAGGTACTAAAAACTGCACATGAATGTTTTAGATTTTCGTCAAAGATGTGACCATAGACTAGAATTTTATCAAATCAAATCACAAAAATATTTTTAATAACAAAAACATAAATTATGGTTGATTATCCTTATGAATGTACAAGGTCCATTATTTAATTCGAAAGGAATTACCAACCACTCCCAATCATCACCTGATCTCATTTGGATTTAATAATATCCATTCTTTAAATCAATCTTAGAAAACAAACTAGCACCATGGAACTCATCAAGCATATAATCTAATCTAGGGATATGTTGTTTATACATTACAATGATTTTGTTGATGGCTTTACAATCTGCATATATTCTCCATGTTCTATCTTTCTTAGGCACTATAATAACATGAACAAAATATAGGTTAAGACTTTCCCTCACAAATCTCTTTTCCGATAACTCACCCACTTGCCATTGAATCTTTTTTGTCTCCTCAAAATTTATCTTATAAGTTGGTCGATTTGGTATTGAGGCTGTTGGAATGAATTTGATACTGGGGCTTCTGAAATGAAGTAAATATGATGTTCAATACCTCTTACTGGTGGTAACCTATGTGGAATCTTGATTGTGGTTGGCCACATATAAAATAAGTTCAAATTAATCTATCTTTCAATGCATAATTTAGCAGTTAATTCGAGACCAACTTTTAGCAAGCGTACCGATCAAATCAAGTAATAAAGTGGAGTATATTTAAGAGTCCGAGTATCGATCCCACGATGAAGTTTTTATGATGTAAGTACTAGGATAATCGGATTAAAATTGTCTAGAGAACACTCAGCTTTATGATTTAAGAAATAAATAACTAAAATCTACTCTAAAAGATCCTAGAAAAATTCTAATCTATTGTAACAGAGTCATAGGTTGCTTTTCCTAAATTATTCAGTTAAGATTTAGTAGTTGATGATTTAATTGATGAATCAATAATGCTTAATCTAGGGTCTTCTCTAATTCAAGGCAGCGCTATAGTTAAGACACTGAATTATCTCTATTGGTGCTATCCTAGGGTTTGGTTATACCTCAGACTTAGGTAATAGGCTTAAAGCTTAGGAAGTCCAGTCCTAAATTATCCTAATTTAAGACTAGCACCCTCATGATCAACCAATCTTTGGTTAGTTCATTGATTTAAACCATGTTTTTTATTGACTTTTCTAATAACCTAGATAGAGACTGTCAGATCCTAGATTATCTGATGGTAATATCCTAAGTGATCAATTCAAGATAAGCATTAAGCATTTAATAAATAAACATTAACTTACTAATCATGCAATAATCATAAATTAGCACAATTAACCATACATAAGCATATTCAACATGATAACTTAACTGGATTCAAACATTAAGAACAATAATTAATCAAAGAACATAATAAATACAACTTAAGCAACAATAATTTAATTAATTCAAAATAACAACAATAAGACATGAAATTAAGAGTTTAGAATGAAACAAATCACATCCTAAGATGGTTATCTAACCCTTAACGGGTGTATGAAGCTACTGGAAACTCATAAACAATCCAAATATCTCAAATTACAAAATATTTAAAATAAAAACAAGCTAAAAACTACTTTGATCTATGAACTAACTAAATCTAAAGTGGTTAGCTCTAATTTTGGAAACTTAGAATGTATGGAGAGGCCCTCTTTATATAACAATAGAGTAGTTACAAGTGGAGTAAGAAGAAAAGTCACAAACGTTGAAGAATCTGCTGAAAAATGTGTCTATTGTCCTTCAACAGTGGTCTACATTGAACCACAACGACGTCGTTAAAGGATGAATAACCCATCTTTAGTATACAATTTTTGACTTCATCACTAGTGGTCTATAGTCCATCAACTGTGGGCTGCTAGATCGCCGCTGATGGTCTAGTTTTGTGTCATGCTTTGATATTTTTGCATATTTCTCTAATTATTCACATGAACCTACAAATTAAACATTTCTAAACATTAATTAAACAATTAAAAACTGAAATATGGGTAAATATACAATAAATAACATCTAAAAACATTATGAATTTGACCTCTAACACCAATCAAATTCAAATTCAAGCTCATACTACTAGCAATCTTACCAATGATCCTATTGCCACCACATCTTCTTGATGATTAAGAGAAGTCACCAAAAGAAAACTTTCCACAAAAAAAGAAATAAATCAAATAGAAATAATGAAAATTATAATGTAAACCTAAAAAAAACATTGAAAACAAGGAAAATAACACATGCAATAAAATAATTATCTAGATTAATTGACACTTATATATTACTAATATTATAATTACACTTTGTTAGTAACAACACTAAAAACTTGTTATCAGTCGATCTTACATAAACTTAGCTAAGATAAATCTATCTTTTGAAACATAAAATTACAATTAATTCAAGACCAAATTTTCGGCAAGTGCATCAGTCAACAAGTAATATAGTGGAGGATTTTAAGACTTTGAGTATCGATCCTATAAGGAATTGTTTATGATGTAAGTTCATCTTGATTAGGTCAAAGCATGATGAATTTAAAGTAATTGGAGCAAAAGCCAAAGATTATATTAATTTGAGAAAAAAATAAATACATCAGTTTAGTGTTTTAAGCTCACTATTTTAATTAATCAAAACAGTGAGCACAGGACCATTAGGCGTGAATCCCTAGTAGAGGTGAGGGCATCTTAACTTGAGTTTTGCGGTTGAGTTGAGGCAAGTAGCTTGTGGTCTTGCAGTAGCGACTGTGTCTTGACTTGGGGGTTGGCAACTAAGTGGGCACCAGGAGACGAGAGGCTTGGAGTTTTCGGGTCTTATTGAAGCTGGCGGCTTGGAGAGGAGATGCTTGGAGCACAGGACCATTAGGCGTGAATCCCTAGTAGAGCTGAGGGCATCTTGACTTGAGTTTTACGGTTGAGTTGAGGCAAGTAGCTTGTGGTCTTGCAGCAGCGACTGCGTCTTGACTTGGGGGTTGGTAGCTAAGTGGGCACTAGGAGACAAGAGGCTTGGAGTCTTCGGGTCTTATTGAAGCTGGCGGCTTGGAGAGGAGATGCTTGGACCTACTTTGCATGGCTCAATAGTGCATGCACCAGGAGATGCACTTGTAGGGACCAGCGAGAGGAGTTGCTGCATTTTTTGTTTGCTGTCCGAAGTCTTTATCTCAATCGTTTGCTTTACTTTATTCTTTTTGCAAATTTTTAATTATTTTGTTCTTTAATTAGCTTAATTTTAGGTATTTCTTGGTTAAGTTTAACCTTGTGTTTTAATTTTCTTATCTAATCTTTAACATTATTTAGTTTCAAATACGAATGATAATTCCATATTTATTTTTGATTAATTATGAATTTGTTCAAGGTTTTATTTCATATATTTCCAATTATTCATATAGTATTTGATTCATCTATCTTTAGTAATTAGTTTCTATGCATGTTCTTAATTTTTAATTAATTTAAAATTCATTTTTTGTTTAATTTTAAATTTGAAATTTTTATTTAAAGAGTTAGTTTGAGTTTTGATTAATTAAGTTTTAGTTAATTAAATAATAGTTTAAGTAATGTGTGTTTACGTTAATTTAAATGTCAATTTGGGTTTTTCCTTTATTGTTCTTAATTTTTCAGCTTTTATTTTCTTTTAATTAATTATGTTTAGTGTTTATTTAATTTTT
>JAOXYD010093702.1:0-11941 GCA_028565735.1 Pinacopodium congolense | reverse complement strand
AGCTTTCCAAATGAAATCATCTTGAAATACACCTATCTTTAAATTTTACATCATAAACTTAAATTGTTAGTAACAATTATGTCTTATTATCACCAAAACTAAGATTGGAACCTCCCTTAGTTGAATAACTATTAATATAACCCATCAAACTAGTGGTATCTTCCTTCTTATAAATTAATTCATAGATTGATATTTCTCTTACATACCTTAGAACCATCTTGACTGTATCAAAATGAATTTTACTTGACTCTTACATGATTTTTTATAGCAAAATAATTGCCTACATTAAATTTGGTTTTGGAGTTGTCTGATATAGCATATTCCCAATTAAAATTTTAAACAAGCGTATATCAATATTCTTTTTTTTTTTTTTTTGCTATCTTCTCCTGATAATTTCGTGTACATGGAAAAACAATAGGAAATTGACTCAACCTTTTCCATGTTGGACTTTATAATAAAAATTTTGCGTATCTAAGGTGACCAATGATGATATAATTCTCTACTTGCTCTATGACCATGCCATGAAAGTAGTGTAGCTCACCAACATCAAATATCTCAAATTCATCTTTAAGTTTTTGTTTAAATAATGTTATAAATTTGTCATCATCACCAATAATTAAAAACTATCTACATACAAAGACATAATTAACTTCACATATCTATTTTCAAATAGTATAGAAAGAGTATCTTCATTTACATTTCTCTTGAACTTTTATTTATTCAAGTATTCATCAATTGTATGTTATCAAGCTCTTGAGGCCTATTTTAATCTATAAAAAAGCTTTGTATAATAAGTAAACATCATTATCCTTGCCATTAGTGTTGAAATCCTCATATTGCACAACATATATGGCCTCTTTGGTAAAACCATTCAAGAATGTTGATTTAACATCAAGATGGAATAGTTTCCATTTAAATTTAGAAACCAATGCAACCAACATTATATCATCATGCCTAGTAATTGGTGCAAATGTTTTAAAGTAGTCAACTCCATGTTGATGACGATATCCTTTGACAACTAGCCTTATTTTGAGTTTGTTTTTAGAGAAATTAGGTTTAAATTTGGTTATAAAGACCCGTTTAACTTCAAGAACCCTTTGAGTAGTTAGCATTTTCCACTAAAGACTAGGTTTCATTTTTTTTTATCATAAAAATCTGCTCCTCCATAACTCCATCCCATTCTTTCTTTATTGTTGCCTTATTGAAGGTAGTTGCTCAACAACTACTAAATTTTCTCTTTTATGAATTTTAATGAAAGGACCTTGTTCCTCTAACTAAATTTTTAGCGTCTTGATCATCATTGGCCTCCTCTAAAACCTCATTCTCATCATAAAGTGATGAAGAGTCAACTTATGATCTTATATTTCACCAATCATGAGCTTTAACTAATTTTATTTAGAGTTCACTTGAATCTTTCTTGTTGCAAGATCAAAAATTATATAAACTTTACTTGTAACTATATCTCCAGAGCATCTCAAGTTCATTTATTGTTTTTCTAGCTTTTTTAATTTTTAAAAAAGGAAGGTGTATGTAGCATATACTATAAAAACTTTCAAATTTATAATAAATGATAGTTACTAAAATATTTTTCGTCTGATGCACTTCTTCTCAATCCCATTGTCGACAACATGTTAAGTAAATATATTAAGGTATGTACTCCTTCTATCAAAAATTTTTGTGACATTTCTTTTTTCTTTTTTTTTTTTGCCATTATATTTCTTGTCATCTTTATGATGCTCCCATTTTTTTTCTCTACCACCTTATTTTCTTGATTAGTACATGAAGCTCTAAATTAGGGATGGCTTCCCTTTTTGACATAAAATTCTATGAACTCCTTGTGAACATGTTCCAAACTATTATAATACCTTAGTTGCTTAGAGAGGCATGTTTCCTTCTTAATTCTTACTATCAACCTCTTGAAATTTTCAAGTACCTCAGTTTTATATTTCAAGAAAGCAATCTCGCTAAAGCCGCTAAAATCATCAGTGAATAGCTCAAAATATTTGCTTCTATTTAGTAAGACTTGCTTATAGGTCGACAAACATTGTAATTGTACTTCCAATCTCTGTTTGTCCCTCTAAGAAGCATTTCTAAAAAGAAATCTTGCTTGCTTCCTAAGTTGGCATGATTTACAAATTTCATTAGTTTGTATCACCTTAGAAAGGCCTTGCATAGTATTATTTTTACTCATTCTTTTCAATGCTCCATGACTAACATGTCTCAATTTATTATGTCATAATATAGAATCATTATCAGAAGCAATTTTGGCTAAATTTATGGAATTACCCTCTCTAGTTGAATAGCTTTAACATTCCAATCAACTGGAAAATGTTTGTTCATTATATAAACCCTCGTTATTTCTTATAATTTAATGTTAATTCACGTTCACCATTATCAAAGTGCTCAACACATTATTTTTCAATCAATTGACCAATACTCAATAGATTTTGATCAAGTTAGGGCATTAAAAGTATATTAGTTATTAATTTGATACTTATAGTGTCAACAGCAATAAATCCTCATGGAAGCACCATTGCCAATTTTGATATTGTTTTAAAAGTTTTGGTCTTAGACTTAAAAAGGCTCATCATATGCCATATAACATGTGCATTTAAAATCCATGTGTATATTATATAAGTAGTGAAATGGTTTCATTAATTTCTTATTACACTTTCTTTGCTATCTTAGCTAGATGTGTTGTCTCTTTTTTTTTAATACATTTTCACATATTTTTCAGTGTGCTCCAGTATGTTACAAGTCTATGTCAATATAGGAAATTGACTTTTTAACATGCTAAAACAAAAATAGTCATTTTACAAACATAAGGTCTTTAACTAATTAGATGGTGAGAAAATAATGAAAGTTAATTTTCAAAAGAGGGAAATTTGAGGCTTTGCAAGCTAAGTTCTTTCTTTAGGAGCCATCTCTTCTTCTTGCTTTTCTTAAGCCTTATTTCATAAGTAAGAATATATCTAATGAGTTCCTCCAATGATTGAACAATTAGGTTTTTTTCTTCTTGGATAGTTGTTACCTTAGCTTCCTAAACCTTTAAGAGCATTAATAATGCCAATGAATTTGTTATACAAGTGAGAAATGCTTTCATAATGTTCAATACGCTTACTTAACTTTCCTTAATCTTATTCATTCCCTTAAGAATAACTTCTAATATATGCTAAATTTTATGAGTCATTTTCAATATAAATACTCTATGAAATTAATTTCTTCCTAATGCATATTATAAAATATACACATCTTTGCTATTTAAAAAAACTTATTTTGCATCTTATGAATCCCAATATTCCTTTAGTTTATGGATTTTTGATCATCTACAACTTTAATGGGAATGAATGGGCCCTTAAAAATAATTTCTCATAAATCGACACTTTCAGCCATCAAGAAGAATTTCATTATATATTTTTAATATAAATAATTATTTTCATCAAAGAAAGAAAACCTACTAATGTTTTATTAAACCTTTTTAGCCAAATGAGGTTAATGCACCCAAATATGTCATTATGATCTTTTCTCTAATATTTCATTTGAAATATAAACAAAGAAAGACTCACTCTAATACCACTTATTGGTCTTTAATGGCACCTAAGAGGAGGAGAGGCAAATTAGTTATTACTAAATTAATTAAGTTCTTACTACTTGAAAAAAAACAACCTAAGTTAAAATATGGTGATAATATGGAATGTCAAGTCAATTTAAAATTAATCACACAAGCAAGAATAAGGTGAAAACTATATAAGGAAAAGAAGTTGTAAACCAATTTATAGTGATTTGACAAATAATCTTTCTCTATATTCATTCTTCAAGTCTCTTGAAAATTAACTATTCTTTTCTCTCAATTAGGTGAAGAGGAACCTCTTTACACACAAACTTACTTAATTGAATAAAAAAAATCCTTATACAATCTTTCTTAACAATGAAGAGCGACTACTATTCTTCTTAAATCTATTAAATAAAGAAAAGCAACCCTCTAAGTGAATTTTACAACAACAAAAAAATCCTCTTTCTTACTTAAAATCAATGCTTTGGGGTTCAAATAACTCAATATTAATGAACAAATGCTTAAAATGTTTTGAAACCCTTCTAATCAATGTTATGAATACCAGTACAATGCCAGTACCGATTTTGCCTTAGAAAAATATTATCTCGGTATCGGCCTGTACCAGTACCAATACTAGACAATTTTTAAAATTTATAAAATAGTCTCTGAATTTCGAAAAATCTATAAAATGATCCTTGCATATAGTATGCATTTCCTGTAAATATAATTTTAAAATGTCTCAACTCTTTAACAATCAATTAATACAATAAATAGAATATAATTTTCATACATATTAATATTAATTTTTACATATTTTTTAAATAAATCCCAACTCAAAGGTATATTAATATATTAATTCATGCATATAAATAAATTACAAATATATATTTATGTAAGAATTAAAAAATAATATATGTATATATATTAATGCATGAAGATGGACCAATAAAACTACAAAAGTCACTATGCATGAAGTCCTTGCGCAGTGACTTTTAAGGACCATTGATCGACCAATAGTTTAGTATTGGTTGATTGATGGTATTTTGAAACATTATAACTATGGGAACAATTATTCGGCTAACCTAATGTAGTTTAAATTCATTTATCAATCGACTGATGTTTTATTTGCATATCGACTCTCAATATTTCGGTACCGATCTAATACCATTCAATATAGATTGGTATTTTCAGTACAAATCGGTATACCATCTGGTACGATATAGGGCCCAATCCGTACTGAAAACCCCAAAAACGATACATAGTGGTTTTAATTACATTACTTCTAATTGTATTTTTTTAACTTTTGATATTTGCGCATACATGTAACAAATATAAAACCCTGTATTTATACCCATAATAGCTTCAAAAAAATTATTAAACCTATGAACTAAACATTAGACATATAAAAACTAACTATTAAAAAAAACTACTTGTTAGAAACTGAAAACTGTTCATTATTAGTCAACTATTTTGACATCTTAATCACTAATATCACAATGTAAACTCATTATACATAAAATTCATGTATTCTAAACTATATTGGTCAACTACTTAAAATGAATTGACCAAAATGACTATGCAGATTTATTGTATAAAATTTAAAGTTTGTAGAATATTGGTCTAATACACATGTACATTAGTTGACCAATATACCCAATAATCTAGCTTGGTTAACCACTATCTAGGTAGGTTAATCAATGTACCTAAAAATATTTTTCAAGATTTTCCTAAATTTTTCAAACTTTCAACCCTATTCTTTTGATGAAAATTTTACATAAACATATTTCAAAATTTTTCCCAAAGGTTTTTTAAAAAATGTTAGGTTTTTTTTAAATCAAAAGTTTAATTTTTTTAACACTTGAAAATATATATGCAAAAGGTTAAAAGGATAAAATGCATTTTTATAATGAGCCCCTAATTCATTTAAGTGATCAAATAAGAAGTATAATAAAGATTACATTTGAGAATTTGTTAAATCTTAAATTTTTTTTAGTCTTGATAGCCTTTATTTGGATTAATTTGAAATTTTAATTTCCACTTTTCTCTATGATCTTTATAAGGTATTTCTTGATTCCAATAATGCATGAACTTAGACAACTTTCATATGGTTATCATTTAAACTTTCATATGGTTATCATTTAAGACATCAAAATAAGTAGGCCATGAATGGTAGTTACATTTTATTATCATCAAAGGTTGGAACCTTTTTTGGTTTAATAATTTCTTCTTTTTTATGATAACAAAACATGTAATATTGAGAAATCAAAAATAAAATTAATAAAACAATATGAATAATTAACCCCCTCTTAATCCATGCATCATAAAATTTAAGAATTAAACCAATTGTTATTTAAACCATGACATCTATAAGACTTGTAAGGTTATATGTTTATTGATGCGACATACTAACGTGTCTCACATATGTATGTTATATTATCATCAAGATGATATAAAATGTTAAGATTGCATTTTAATTGAATTGATTAAGAAAATTATTAACATTGTAGAATTTAACTAAAAATAAAAGTATTCAATTACAATATTGAACATAACATGAGGATAAAAAATATCATTATCACAATCATTTTTCATATTAAATATTTATGATGTAAAAATAATTAAAGACATATGTTACAAATATAATTTCATTTGGTACAATCTATATTATCAAATAATTTGGCTCTTTTTTAGAAGTGTTTAACACAACTTGGTCAATATATATTCCACAATTTGTAAATTTAAGTTTAAATGAAAAGATGTATAATTCTTCTTTTTCTTTCTACATTTTATATACAAAATGCATAATTTTTTATTAAGAAAAATTCAATATGATATGTAAATTTGTTAAACTAATTATTAAATCTGAAAAGTACTTTGAAAATATTCATGCTAGAGGAATGAAAAATCACTTTTGTCAATAACAATAGAACTAAAAGATCAGAGTCATCATTTGTCCACGATGGAATGGAAGCAGGTAGAGCTATTGATAAAATTATGTATGTAATATGATAAATGAAAGATTGTAAATAATGATCATGCCTATCTGCTTATTTCTGCTTCGTTTCATTTCCAAAAAAAACTAGAACCAAAGTAAGGGTAGAAAGAAACAATGCGTGTTGCTCTACCGGATACTTCCAATTGCATCTTTTCTTTTTTATTTTATATTGTATAGTAATCCAAGTTCTTTATACATTCTGTTTAGACATAAGCAAAACCATTCATACCTATAGCTAAGAATTCTTTGAAGCGACGAAATACCATAGAAATAAAGACTAGAAGCACTTTGTTCTGGTTAGTAGATCTTACCATCGAGCTACAAGCTAGTGCCATTGCTCAAGCAAGCTGGCCACCAAGTGACAGCTTTGGATCGGTGGAAGTGGTATCAATCATAAACAACTACGTAAGACTACCCCCATTAATGAGCATCTTTAACCATGGATGGAGTTCATGGCCTCTCTCAGAGAAGATGAGAAGGTGATCTTGGTTGGACATAGCCTTGGTGAAATCAATTATGCAGGATCGATTCATACGTGGATGTTTTGTTGCTATATCCTAAACCATGTTTATCATTACCTATTTTTTAAACAATTAGCATGATTTTTAATTTTTCTTTTCCCTTAGTAAATTTTGTAAGAAATTCCTTAAGGGATTCTACTTCTTCACTTAAGTAAATATTTTCATTTATCAATTCATCATTATCTTTATTGATTGAATCTAGATATTTTCTAAATCCTTCATTTTCCAATCTATATTCATTAATCATTTTCATGGATTCCTCATTTTTATCATGCAATTTCTTCATTTTCTAAGCTAAATCTTCTATGAATTCTAAGAGTTCTTAATACGTATATTCAACTTCACATTCATCATTCGAGTGAGAAACACTTACCTTATTGTGAGCCATGAAGCACATGATTTCAAATTCTTCCTTTTTAAAGTCACTTGATTCACTCCATGCTGCTTTTAGAGTTTTATTCTTGAAATCCTTCTTTTCCTCTTCTTGGAGATATAGGCAATGCGACTTCAAATAACCTTTTTGACCACATTCGAAACAAGTCACTTTAAAAACCTTATTTTTAGATGGATACTTACCTTCTCTCTTACAAATTAGAGCCTTTCTTTGCATGAGCTTTCTTAAGTCTCTCGTAATGAGTGTGATGGATTCTTCTCATTCACTTCCAAATGATGATTTTTCATTCTCGTTCTCTCCCTTTCTAATAGCTTTGAATGTTATGTATTTCTTTTTAAGTGTAACCTCTTCTTGCGTGACTTTTAATACCGTTTCATGTGTGAGCAATGATCTCATGAACTCATCGAGGGATAGAATATTGAGGTCCTTCACTTCTTGAATTGTTGGTACTTTAGGCTCTCATAAATTTGGTATTAACCTTAGGATTTGTCTAATAAGTCTTATCTAGGCCTTTTATACCACTAACAATATTATTAAAACGAGCATACATAATAGAGATATTTTCATCATGTCTCATTTTAAAAAATTCGAATTGATGAGTGAGCGTGCTTATTTTAGTCTTATTTACTTGATTTGTGCCTTCATGAGTAATCTCTAGCATATGCCAAATATTATATGAAATTTTACACATAGAAATTTTATTAATCTCTTTTATACTTAGAGTACAAAACAAAATATGTAGGGCTTTATTATTCAAAGAAGCTAATTTCCTTTTTACGATACTTAATTCATTATCTTCTTTAAGCACAACTTCATTACCTATGAGTTTGGAAGGCAAGATGGTTTTTTGTGAAATAACAAGCCATAAGTCTACACTTTCACTTCTTAAATAATGTCTCATCCTAGTCTTCTAATACAAAAAATTGTTTCCATCAAAATAATCTACTTTATGAGTGTTTTGACCTTCTAAGTTAGAAGAGGGAGAAAAATTATTCATCATGTGTGTCATATGATCTTTACTCATTAATTCATTGGAATTAAAACAATATGCTACCTACGCTTTGATATCAATTATTAGGACTATATAGCACTTAAGAGGGGGTGAATTGGGTTTTAAATCAATTTTTCTAAATAAACAAATTAAAATTAACAAGATGTGAAAGCTAAAACATAAAACCAATTTGCCAAAATAGTCAATAAATGCAAATTAAAGTAGAATAAGATAAGTGTATAAAAGTAAAGAGAAAGGAAAGAGAGATACACTAGATTTATACTAGTCGAAACAGTCCACTTACCCCTATTTCTAGTTCCCAATACCACTTATTGAGATTATTACAATATTTCAATAAAAGAATACAACGTTCATTCTTACAATTCTTTTTAAGGCCCAAGGATAACTTTTCACTCAATTCTGTTTACTTAGGCGAAAGAATAAGCTTTTAATTCTCACAAGAACAATACAATGGAGCAAGAATGTTTCACTCAACCTTATTTGGTGTATAGAAGAGGCTAGCAATATGAATGTATAACAACAAAGCTTAAAATGCCTCACACAAAGCTATACCATACACAAAGAACATAATAACTTGACTCTTCAACCTCAAGAGTAAACCAAAAAACTATGTTTGGTATCTCTTAATAAAACTTGATAAAACTCATCTGATACTTTTTTTTAAACATGAGTAAAACATCTTACTTATACATAAACTTATCAATTTTGTCATTGTCCAATGGATATAATAATGTTATAACAGTTTAATGTCATTACTGTTGTGTAATTTGACGAATCCTAAACTTACACTTCATTTTCTCAATATTCGATCAACCTATAGATAAGGTTTGATCGATCGATTGGACAAAGGTTAGGATTCAGTTGATCGACCTCCATCCTTCGGTCAACTGATACTTCATATTCGATCGACCTATATAAATCAGGCATTTCTTCAGCCCCTAAAACAACTAATCTGAAAACAAGACTCAACAAATATTAAATCACCCCAGTATATTTTAAATTTAAACCACTTAAATTATTTTTAAATTAAATTTTCAATTCATACTAATTATCCTACATATGCATTCTTATCTAATCAAATCACTCATTAAGAGGATTTTCTATATAAAATCATATCAATCACATAAATCCTCTTGATTATGCAACTATATGCATTTTCTAAAATATATATGCATGAATAAGCATGTATAAGCCTTTAAATCACCAAAATGAAAAAAAGCAAATCTTACGATAAAAATACATAAGAAGATCTATATCAAACTAATTTAATTTTTCAAGCTTTGTGTCTTCATATATGTTCTTCATAGAATTTTCTAATTTCACTTCAAGACTCTTTAAGTAATCATACTTGAACTCCATTCAACCTATTTTTCATCACACTTAAAAAAGCATGACATTAGTAATAAATTTTTTTTTGTCATTATCAAACTAAGGTAAAACCTCCTTTGGTTCAACAGGAACCTTTACATTTCCACTAAATTAAATAGTTAAAAATAAACCATGATAAGGATATCATTAGTGGTGAAGGAATCTTAGATGAGGCAATGGATGAGTCTATGGTTGAAGTAGTTAGTATTAAAAAAGATCATATGGGTGAATTACAAAACCATGACTCAGTTGCCACTAAATTTTAACAAAATGATGGGAGTGATCTTAATGAAATAATTGAAGATGAAGAAAATATTCTAATTGAATCTAAGAAGTTTGAAGTAGAAGATTAGGATGAGGTTGTTCAAAGTGAGGCAATTAAGGTACCATTGGAGAACTTATATTTTGTAGGTAACTTTTGTTCCTAACCCTAAATTTGTAATTCTTGACTATTTTCCATGGTACTTTGCCAAGAAAAGATGTTTTAATTGGTTTTTCATTGAGGTTAAGGTTTTTAAGGCTTTTATAAGTCTAATTGGAGGTATAAGCGCCCTTAGAAATTTAGTTTTCCCTTACCTAAAGAAAGAAGATGAAATATTGGATGGTGAGCTCAAATTTAGATTAAAAATTTCCTAATGTTAACGTCCAACTAAAAGACCTTAAAGAAGTACTTGTTAGGAGGCAACCCAACCTTAAACTCAGCTTATTTGTTTCAATTTAGTATGCTTTAAGTTTAATTTAATCCAGTGTGCCTTTGTTTATTTTCAAGCTTTTAATCTTTAATCTTTTGGTGTGTTTATTTTGGTTTATTTTGTTTTTCTTTAAAAGCTCCTTTTCAGAATCCTTAATTAGATCCTAGTGTTTTAATTTAGTTTTCTTTAGTGTGGATTTAAAGTCTTGTCTTAAGCTTTAATTTATTTTAGTGTATGTATAAGTTCATTTCTTTTAATAATGTGTTAAGTCTTCTAATTGTGTGTGATTTTATTGTGTTTTTCTTTTATATTCCTTCTTAAGGTTTGTTTGTTTCTTTTCAAGTTTCCCTTAAGTTGTGTTTGCATTTGAGTGCTTTAGTTTAGCTCTAGTTAATTGTTTTAGTTGTTCTTTTAAAGTTCAAGTCTCTTTTATCTTAGTGGTTTGTTGTCTTTTAATTTAGTTTCTATGTGTTTCCAATGTTTTTAGGCTTTGTTCATGTTCAATTTTTATGTTTAATCCATTCGAAATTATTAGCACTTGAATTGATATTAATTTGGTGAAGTTTTGTATGATTTTTCATCTTTATAAGTGCTTTCTTAAGACCTAAATGATGGATATTAAATGGTGAAATTTAACCCACTGAACTGCCACTTTACCCTATTTGGAGAGTTAAACGGTGGCACTTAAATGGTACTGTTTAAGTCTTTAGTAACAACTGTTTAAGTCTTAGGCTCAGATGAAAACGGTGTAACTTCGCCCTTCTTCTTTTACCTCTTCCTCTCGTTATTGCTCGTCATTCTCTCGTCCCTTTTTCATTTCAAAAGTTATAATTTACTCATTTCTGGCCCAAATCATGTTTTTTTTTGTCTCAAATTGTCGCATTCTTTATGCTTTATAAGATTCTAGATTAAATCATCTAGAACCTCCCTAGAATCGTCTATAAATCCTATTGAACTCTGCAGTTATATTGTTCATCATTGCATGTACATTTTTCAATTTTCCATAATTTTTAGGCTTCCATTTGCTTAGATAATAGTATCATTATGTTAGAAATTTCCCTAACTTTCTTTCGATACCAATTTTAGACCATAATTACTTCGTCGGAATTTAAAGAATTTTCTGACGAACTTTATCGAAAAAATTTCTAATTTTCTTTGTATTTTCTAACTCTTTCCAATGTGTTTATTAAACAGTATTAAGTCAAATGGCCCCTAGACATTCTTCCCAAGCTTCCAATTCTTGAAAAATACCTTCCTTCGAAAGTTCTTGATTTACTTCTTGTCGAATCAAGGGAGGTTCTATTCTTAGTTTTAATGATAACAAAACTTACGTATTACTAATGATTTAAGCTTGCATGGTAAAATTCAAAGATAGCTTATTTCAAGATGATTACATGCTTAAAGCT
>JAOXYD010093681.1:0-11941 GCA_028565735.1 Pinacopodium congolense | reverse complement strand
ACATCAAAGACTTAAACATTAGTAAGAATAATGTTTTGTCATCATCAAAACACATGATTAGAACCACCTTGGTTCAAAAAGTTCCTTTATCTATTTTTTAACTAAACATCCTTATGTTATCCTTGGTATTGAAAATATAGCACTTAACACTTAAAAACCCTAAAATAATTAATCTTTGGATTTTTTCCATACCAAAGCTCGTAAGGAGCCTTATCTATAGTTGGCCTTATACAAACCATATTAGATATATGACAAGCATAAGCTACGGATTTTGCATAAAGATATTTAGGACGGTCAAACTCATTCAAAATAATCCTATCCACTTCTTGCAATATTCTATTTTCTTCTCAATAACTCCATTTTGTTGAGGTTCCTAGGTATAAAGATATTATGGAAATTTACATTTTCATCATAAAAGGATTCAAATAAATCATTTTCAAATTTCCTACTGTGATCACTCCCAATAGCTTCTATTGTAAAGCCTTTTTCATTTTGAATTCTCTTTACAAAATTTACAAATAACCTAAAATATTCATCTTTATTAGTAAGAAATATCACCCATATAAACCTAATAAAAACATCAACAATAAATGCATGCCTTTCCATATAAACTAGGAACTATAGTGGAAAAGAACAAATCAACATGTAAAAGTTCCAAAAGTTTAGAAGTTATTATTGATTTCTTCTTGATGGAGCTTTTGGTTTGCTTTCCTATTTGGAAACCTCCATACTTCTTGTCCTTCTTAAACTTTATTGCCAGTATCCTATTCAATAATTGCTTGCTATTTTGGTTGGATATGAGCTCCATGCTTTGATGACCTAGTCTTTCGTGCCATGTCCTTCACTAATAGACACAAAACATTTAATATAATGCTTAGAGAGATCATTTATTAATAGTACAAATATTTCAATCTTCCTTACTAACAAACGCAATGCTATTATCTAATGTCAAAGAAACAATGCATGATTTTCTGTCAAAATTCACTGTAAAAATTTTATCACATAATTGGTTTACCCTTAATAAGCTATACTTTAAACCATCAACCAAAAGCACATCATCAATCATAACATGATTGTTCTTACTAAATTTTTCAATGCTAATAATCTTATTCTTGGAATTGTCTTTAACTGTTACAAATCACCATCTTTACTCTTGAGTGATATGAATTATGAAGCATCCTCCAATATGTCTAGAGAATCCATTATCTACATACTATGTACTCCTTTAGAAATCCCACAAAATAAAGAAATTCATTTCACTTTAGGTATCCACTTTAACTTGGTCCTTTAGGTTAAACACCTTCCTTCCAACTAAGCCTCTTAATATCTAAGAAACCAAGTTTGCTTATAAAAACAAAATTTCTACACATGCCTCAAACATCCATAATAATGGCAAATCATAGGAACATCATAAAGCTGAAAATATTACCTCATATTTTTATAGTAAATGCATTCATTGGTCTTCTATCACTAAATATTTCTTTTTTAATGAAATTTAGGCCTAGAGTATGGATGAGAAATATTTCTAGTTGTATTCATATACATATGGGGATCATGTGAACATGTTGGTCTATATTCCCTAACATGTGGCCTAAAAACACCATAAGATGGTTATGCATGTCTATAGAAATTGTTCATATTTTTTATTACATGCACTTCCTTCCTAAATTAGGCCATAAAGGCATGATGACTTCTCTTAGGTTATGGTTTAGATGTTGATGTAACATTATTAAATGATGGCCTAGGTATATCCTCTTCATCTAAGCTCTTACCCTTTGCAAAAGTAATTTTGGAATTAGTAGTAACACCCCCTTGAGTGGGCTATGCCTAGAATTTGAAGCCTTTTGGGCTCTAAGCATATCTTCTAGTTTCTCATTACCATATATGAATTTTTCTTAAGACTCCTTTAGGCCATTTATCTCCTTCCTTAAAGGTTCATTCTCATTCACAAATTTTTCATTATTGTCATAATCAATAACCAAACTCTTATAATCTATTTAATGCATTTCTTTTTTCAATATATAATTCTCTTGCCTACATTTATCTAACAACTTTAATGTTTCATTATATTTGGAACATATCTTCTTCCTTTTTAAGGTAATTGCTTCTACACATTCTACCAATTTATCATCAGTCCATTCATCTATGACATCATCATCAACACTATGAGAGAGAGCTAGAGGGTACCTTATCTCCTAAAACTATTTAGCATATCCTAGCAACTTACTCATTTGATTATTCACTTTTGAAGTCCCTTGAGTTATCCCATATATTGGCCTTCAATGCTTTCTTCTTCCTGGTTCCCTTTTTTTTTCATACCACTCTTCTCATTCTTGTCATTCTCCTTGATAAGTAGGCATTAGTTTCTCTTATGTCTTGATTTCCTATATCTAAAACATGTAATGTTAAAAGACTTTCTTATAATTTCATTTTTACCTTACGCTCTCTTCTTTCCAAAGCCCTTCTTTTTCAAGAACTTCTTGAATCTCCTTTTTATGAGAGCGATATTGTCATCTTCATTACTACGTGAATATATATCCTCTTATCTTGATTTTCTCTAATGGCATTAAATGCCAAGTTCTTCTTTGTTATCACCACTTCCACTTCCTTGGTCTATTTAAGCCTCAACTTATAGGTGAGGAGGAGTTCTTCTAATGGCAAAGGGTTAAGATCTTTAGCTTCTTAAATGGTAATTAACTTTTCCTCCTAAATATTTCGCAAAGATCTAATAGTTTTCCTTACAAATTCAACAGTAGTATATGATTTTCCTAAACTTTTCAATACATTAATAATGTCAATAGACCTAGTATACATGCTTGATATGTTTTCATCATGATACATATGGGATAATTTGTATTTTTGTGTAAGTGTAATCATCTTACTCTCCTTAATTTGATTGGTGCCTTCATGTGTAACTTCAAGTATCTATCATATCTCATGTATGGTTTCACACATAGACAATCTAGTGAATTCATTCCTACCAAGTGCATAAAAAGCTATGAACAAACATTTTATTTAATGAAATCATCCTTTTATCCTTATTAATTCCCTCTTCTTTTACCATGGACACTTTTTGATCACTTACTACCTTGGTAGGAATGTATGGCCCATTACTAACTATGTCCCATAAATCAATGTTTTCAGCCATTAGGAAGAATTTTATCATAGTCTTTTAATACAAATAATCATTCTTATTGAAAAATGATTCCCTTCTAATATTTTGTCCCTATTGACTAGTAGAAGGTATCAAGTGTGCCATTTTAGATTTTTTTTCACTAATTTTGTTAAAAATTAAATATGCACGAAATAAACCTAGATCTAATACCAATTATAAGTCCTAATGGCACCTAAAAAATATTGAATTAGGAGTCTTAAAATTTTTTTAGCTAACCACCTAAACTAATTTTAAGTGTCAATTTCTTCTCTACAACATCAATCAAGGCTTTCAAAGTAGTGAATATAAACTTATCAACTTTAACCAATGTCCTCAACAATACCTATAGGATATTTAATAGATCTGTCCACTAGTTATATGTTCATAGTAGATTTTTTAATTTCTATTCCCAATTCATAAAACAACTTGTGAGACATAAGATTAATTCTAGCCCCTAAATCAATTAAGGAATCATGTAAGTGCACACTACCAATAATACATGGAATTGAGAAACTACCTAGATCTTTTAATTTTTATGGTATTTTATCAATGAACACTGCTACACATCCTTTACTCATTTTTTTTTTTGGAATCCTTTACTTTATTTATTTTAAGAGCATCATGAACAAATTTTGCATACTTTGGTTCCTATATAAAAGATTCAACAAGAGGGTTGTAAGCATTTAACTTCTTGATAAGTTCAAGACACTTACCTATATACTCCTCAAGCTGTGATAGGGATGTATTTTATGATATTTTCACATAAGTTTCAATGTCAATTCATCCATATTTTGCTATTTAAATGTCTAATTTAAGTTCCTTTTGAGTTTACATACAGATTTGACCTTATGACATAAATACAAAATGAAAAGACCAAGTTTAGAAGTGATTTGAAGTAACATTGGAACTAGAAGAGGTATGGAATAAATTTAAGGACTTAGAGCATCATATTGTGAACACCAATTTTAAGGCCATATGACAAACTATGAAGGATGTATCAAGAAAAGAATAAGATGAGTTTAGTTGAACATCAAATTTGGTGGAGTTGAATTTGGTGATGAATTAGATGCATGATTAAAGTTCAGATCATTCTGAAACTTTATGGGATGCGAGAATATCATGTGAAGAATCTACGTACCAAATTGCATGGTTATTGAAGGTGTATAAAAGGAGTTAAATTAGAAAAGGAGAAGAGGGGCAGAAGCTGTCAATTCCTGGGACTTCAACGAAATTTGTAAAACAACGTCATTTTTGTAATTTTTAGGGGGAAACTTGAACAAATTGCTCTCAAAACATCTCAAACCATAGAGAGGACCTATAAAGGAGAAAATATGGAGCAAATTCATCACTTTGACTCCTACATAGGCAGCCTTTCATCTTCCTTGTAAATTTTTTAGGTTTTGGCGTGTTTTCTTATTCTTTTCATCTCTTTTCATGTTCAAACTTTAGATTAAGTACTATAGGTGTTGAATCTTAGTTTTCTTTTGTGTTTCTACTGTTGTGTTTCTATTTTCTTTCAATTTATATTATTATTTAATTTGGATTTTGTTAAATATGTATGGAATGCTTGATTTTTATTAATATAATGTTATTTCTTTAATTTTATAGCCATGTTTCTCTTTTTTGATTTATGATTTTACATTTCTTTCCTATGTTCATTTAATTTCAAATTGCGTTTTTTTAGTTTTCATTATGGTAAGTTAGTTTTCTTATGGGTTTGAAGATATTTGATGGATTCATGGATGATAACTGTGAGAATTGATTGGGTCTTTAATAGGAATTGTGATTTATGTTAGGATTAAAATGGAATTAGGAATTAATACCACGAATTAAGAATTAATTCATAGGATTGGACATCTTAGGTGTAATTTCTAGTTCAATTATTAGGATTTAGTTTTTGATCAGTAATTGCCGTTAGTGAAATTCATAAGTGCCGATAGGTTAATTAATTTTGTAGGTAAACTTAGTTAATTAGTTTAGGATTATGATTCTTAAGGCTACATGATCCAAGCTTGTGATATCATGGCCTTAGTTACTCATTCCCTAGTTCTTGATGTTGTCATTTCATCAAATTTAGAGAGCATGTTCTAGGTTGTCACGTGATTAGGGGTAAGTTTTTTATCGTATAGGACTTATCTAAAAATAGAGGAACTTAGGATGCAAGAGCTTATTTGTGTCTAGAAGCTAGCATCCTAGGCATAACACAATCTTTAGGATTTCAATGATCAACTGTAATTCATGAATCCAAATAATATCTTCATCCTAATTTTTTGTCTTTGTTATTTGCTTTCTTTTTTTTTGTTTTAATTTTGTTAATTGTCTTTCACATCTAAGGGTTTTCTTTTCTTTCTTTTTTTTCCCCTTGGGCAACATTTGGAATAGTTAAAAATACAACTAGTTCTCTGTGGAATCGACCCTGAATTGTCCTACTTTATAATTAGTTAGGTTAGTTAGGTAATATTTATTATTCAGTTGCTCGTGACAAACCCACCAAGCTACTTAATGCTCAGTCTACTAAGATATGGAAGTGGTAGCTTATACATCTAAGCTCTTTCTCCTTCTTTTCCTTTATTTGTTCAGTTGCTTCTGCCTCTTCCTTAGTGTCCTTCTTTTCTTCAATCTTAACCATTTCTCTCTTAATTTCTTCTACCTTGTTAACTACATTATTTTCATCACTCAATAGCACCATATACATTACTTTTTCTCAGTATTGCTTGATAAGAAACCTAGGGATCTCTCCAAAATACTGCTAGCAACAAGTTGCACATTCTGATTCTCTAAATTCTTGGTAGATGCTTCTATATTCTTTAATCGGGCATTCGTATTAGTGATGAATTCATCTAAGATCTCCTTTAGACTATGATGCCTAGGCTATTGCTATTGGAAATAAGGTGGGGTGGTTTTGTCCTTAACTTATGATTAGGGTATCTTTGTCTATAAAAATCACATATTATTACCTAGGCTTAGGCAGATGCCACTATCATGTTTTCCAACTTCCTTTTCAAAGCTTCCACTTTAACTTTCAATAAAGCTACGACATCTACACTATGTGCTCCTCTACTTAGCTTAAATCTCTGTCGTGCATTTCCCCACTTTTACCTATTCATAACAATGTTTTTACGGGTTCTTAGAGCTACTCGAAGTTCTTGAAACTTTTTATGTCCTAGAATGATGCATATATCAATTACTCTATGGCAAAGTTAAGCCTATCATGAAATGTTTGCATTAACATGCCTAGATCAAATCCATGGTGTGGGAAATCCTTAACATGTCATTCTAGTGCTCCCAAGCTTCATACAGGTTCTCTTGCTCCCATTGGTGAAAAGAAATAATCTCGTTACCTAATTTAGCTAAACAAAAGGGAGGAAAATATATTGCGAGGAAATTTTCCACTAATTGGTTCCATAAAGTGATGAAACAATGTAGGTTAGACTTCAGCTAAGATTTGGCTCTACTTCGTAATGTAAAGGGAAATAGTCTTAATCTAATCACTTCTTTTAAGACATCATTGAACTTGAATATGTCACAAATCTCTAGAAAATTGGTGATATGGGCATTTAAACCCTCATTTGGAAGCTAGTTATATTGCATATAATTTTGTAGCATTTGAATCATCTATGATTTAATTTCAAAGCTTGTGGTATCTACCATTAGCCTATAAATGCTTGATTTTGTGCCTTAAAGAGAGGGCTTCGACATATCTCCCATGATCAATTGTGCTCTTAGTCCTAGTTCTTTATCCATAATGTTTACCCGTGTGTCAAAGACCTCGAACTTTGTGCTACTTTACAATTTCTCATCCTTTAAACCTCTCATAAATGTTCTTTCCACATCAGGATCTAGTTTAAACAACTCTGTCATATGGATTTTGGTCATATAAGGAATACCAAACTTAAGAAATGACAGACCATGCAAAAGATCAAGAAACGAAGAGTTCTTAAACAAAAATTAAAGATAGTTAGTCTAATAAAGAACAATTAAACACATAATAATTTGACGCAATCCTCACCAATGACACTAAAAACCTGATACCGTGTAGACTTGACTAAGTTTTAAATAAAAATAAAGAAAAAAATCACAAGTAAACAATACTAAAGTACACAATTAGGCAAGTTCACCTATCACTACATAGTATAACTATTGTGAGTCCAGGTTGTCAATTAAAAAATGAATAAAGGAATTTTTTAGGTTAGTCTTTAACCAATAAAGGATATAAGGTGTTTAATAAGAGAAACTTAGTGATTGAAGAATATAAGGATGTTGTTTTTAGTAAGTCAAACCCCCTAATGTGAAGAAGATTTTGAAGATGTTGATATAAGATTATGAAAAGATATGGAAAAACTAGGCATAGAAGAAGAAGAAAAAGATTGTCAAGATACCCCACTACACCTAATGAACCCATTGTTAGTTCAAGTGAGGGAGATAAGAAGAAAGAAGGATACCTAGAGATTAGAGGCATAAGAAAGGCCAACCTTTAAACCAATTTGTAAGTGATATACAAAGAGGTGTAGTTACTAGATCCTAATTTAAAGACCTATGAGGTGTGGTTACTAGATATTCATTTAGAGACCTATCCCATAGTGCATTTATTTCTCATATAGAACCTAAGACCATTAAAGAATCACTTAGTGATGAAAGTTAGGTTCTTTGCCATGAATTAAGTGTTAAAATAATTTAATAGGAATAAAATTTGGGCATTAGTACCTAGGACTAAAGATCACCAAATTATAGGTAATAAATAGGATGCTAGATTATTTGCTAAGTGTTATAACCAAGAAAAAGGTATTGATTACGAAGGAATTTGCACCTATAGCTAAAATAAAGACAATTAGGTTATTATTAGCATTTTCATATTACATGGGTTTTAGAATTTTTTTTTAAATGGATGTAAAAAGTGCTTTTTCTAAATGGTGTTATTCTAGAGGAAGTATATATAGATTAACCCCTAGTTTTGAAAGTCATGATACCTCAATCCATATTTATAAGCTTCCAAAAGCCTTATATGGTTTGAAATAAGCTTTTAGAGCTTGATATGAAAGGTTAAGTGCATTTATTTTACAAAATAGTTTTTTTAATGGAAAATTAGATACAACTCTCTTCATTAAAAGATAAAATAAGGACATTTTAATTGTTCAAATTTATGTTAACGATATTATTTTTCATCTTATTAATAAAATTTTAAGTAAGGAATTTTTCAAATTTGAAAAATAGAGGATGGAATTTTCATAAATCAATCTATGTATACTAAGGAATTACTCAAAAGGTTTGGAATAGATCAAGCTAAGTCATTAGGAAACCTATGAGTATCTTAACTAAGTTGAATAGGAATGAAGAAGGTAAACCATAGATGTTAAGTTGTATAGAGTTATGATGGGTTTACTTTACCTTACCGTAAATAGGCCTAACATTATGTTTAGTATATGTTTATATATTAGGTTTCAGTTAAGTATTAGAGAGTCTCATCTTTTAGCAGTTTAGTGTATATTAAGATATTTTTGTGTAACATCATCTTTAGCACTATGATATCCTATGAATGCATTTATAAAATTATTTAGCTATTCTAATGTAGATTATATTGACAGTCTTTTGGATAGAAGAGTACATCTAACACTTGCTGATTCATAGCAAATGCATTAGTGTCTTGGTTTGGTAAAAAGTAAATTTTGGTAGTTTTATCAACTGTGAAAGTGAAACATATAGTGACTGGTGGTTATTGAATATAGATGCTTTAGTTTAGGCAATAACTTAGATATTATGGCATGGAGCTCAATAAGATCTCCACTAGGTGTGACAACACTAATACCATATACCTATTAGGAATCTAATTTAATATTTTAGAACCAAGCATATAGAAATCAGGCATTATTTCATTAGAGATCATATATAAAATGGTGACATTAAGTTGGAATTTGTTGATACACAATACCTTGGCTGATATTTTTATTAAACTAATGAATGAAGATAGATTTTGTATGATTAGGAGGGAATTAGGCATGATTAATGGTAGGTATTTTTAAAATTTTATTTATTTGTCTGCTTTTTGACTTCCTCCATAACAATTGATTAATAGCAACGGCATCTCTTTAACTATTTTATAATTTTTTATGATTTAAAAAGGGAAAAAAAGTTTATGTGATATTAGATATTTTATATTGAAGGTTTTGATATTGTTTATACATATGCTTTGTGTAATTTGTGATTTTAATATATAATACGTGTTTTTGATGCATAACATATATAATATAGGTAAATATATTTTGATACAAAATATGCATAATATAGGTAGATATGTTTTTTTAAAGTAGAAAGATGCATAATATTTGCTTTTTGATTCACTTTATGTCTTTAAATCCCATTTATGTTTTATTACTACAAAATGAATTGATGCATATATTTAGGAGTATAATTTGTTGTAATCCATAAATTGAGGGAAAGTGTAAATTACCTAATGAATATATGTGGTTGTGGAGCTTATGGTTTGATATGATTAGTTTTTAATGTGTTTATACTTTTTAATATCACATGTTTTATCATCATAAAAAAGGAGACATTATTGAATCAAAGGAGGTTCTAATCTTAGTTTTGATAATAACAAAACATAATTGCTACTAATGATTTGATTTTTGGTGTAAGGTTTGAAAGATAGGTACATTTGGCATTGAATTTAAAGTGACAAGTTTATAATTGAAGATCAATTTAGGCATAAAGTATAAACAAGAAACATAGGAGCTTCAAGGTCTTTAGTTAACTAACTTAAAATTGAGTGTAAGATTTATATGAAGGTTCAATACTCCTAAGGGCTCAAAATGCATACATATTGTACAAAGTTTTCAAAAGTGCAAAAATAATTTACTAACCAAGGTAAATTATATGTTTGATTTAAAATCTTCATGTCTTGATATTTAAAACAACCTTGGGGATGATTTCAGGCTTGTATTAGTTGTTTTTTAAATGAAAGAAATGGTTTAAGATTGTCTAAGGTTTGGTTGAAATTAAGGATGACTTGAAAATGTTTAAAGATGAGAGACAATTTGAGTTTTTGGTTTCAAATAACAAGTCTTGATCATAAAATTATTTAATAGAACCTTTTAAACTTTTGAGAATCAAGTTTTAGATATTTAAATATGTTTGAAAATGTTGTTTCATATTTTTAGAGACCCATACAATGACTTAAATGACACTCTATAATAGTAGTTAATAATATCATTATAAGAGGCTATTATAGTCAAGCTATTTGTTCAAAAAATGAACGGCAATATACAACAATAGGTTGAACAGCATTGTTGCAGTGTTAGATCTAGATAGAAGCATAATAGTGAGGCTTAACAGTGCCATTGTGAATTGTTGTTGTGCATGTTATCAGACGAATACCAACTATTTTTTAACATATAATAACTAGTTTAATGCGAGTAACAGCTACCTTTATGAATCAATGACATTTTAAGAGCGAAAACACTATAAATAGAGATTCTAAGTGTATTGTAATAATCTTTATGAGTTTTTGAGAAAGATGTGAGCATTAGGGGAAAAAAAGTGTCCTTTAAATTTGTATTTAAGTTCTTTATGTGTGTTTGGTGTTTTTTGTGTACAGACTTGCTTCTTGTTTTTCTCAATCTAAGAAGATTTCGTTTTTATTTATTTACAAAGCTTTCAAGAGGTGTTTCACTCTTATCATTCATCTTAATTAGTGTTTAAACCCTAGAGTTATTGGATTTTTAAGTGAAATACCATTTATAGTGTAATTGCTTTTATAAAGGGCCTATTTAATTTGTTAGGAGTTGGTTTAACTTGAAAGGTTCCTCTTTACCTTTAAAAAGATTTGTATAAGATTTTTCTTTACCTTTGAAAAGAAGATTAAGTTTGTAAGGGTCGCCTTGACCTTAAGAAGATTGATATTAGTGAGATGTCTAACTTAAAGTTAGAGAGTGGATGTAGGCTGAGATTTTCTAATCAAATCACTATAAAATTTCAATTTGTTAGCTCCCTTTCCCTATTCTTTATATTTATCGCGTATGTAATTTTCTTATTTTCATATTATGCTAATTGACATCATCATTCATCACGTTTAGGTTGAATTGTAGTTTAGGAATTGCATATATATATATAAACGTTTTAGGTAAATTTTTAGAAATTTTTAGAACACCCTATTCACCATCCATCTTCAATGCCATTAAGACTTTACAAGTTTCATTTTAATTCAAATTGATATTTATAGTTTAAATAAATAAAATTTTGACTAATTACAATAAAAACTTAGTTAAAAGTAATTGTATTTTTATTTGATATTACTTTCAGTCATGAAATGATATAATTTATAAAGAACCTAGAATCTATAAATATTAAAATATAAAGTAAATATCATTTCTCTCATGTATTTTCATGATTTATCAAATATCCCCATGTGTTTTTAAAAATATCCAAGACCCCTGTATTTTAACAAAATTATCAAATACCCCCTAAACTATTCTGTGATGATGTGAAGAGAGCGCTAACGTAACGAATTGATTGTGCTGACATGATTGTGGTGCCTGGGCATATGTGCTGACATGACGGTTAACGTGGCAATTGTTGTACAGAGAGTGTTTGAAAAAAATTAAAACATAGGAGGTGTTTGATAAAAATAAAAAATACATGGGAGTTTTTGAAAAAAATGAAAAATACATGGAGTTTTTTGGGAAAATGAAAATTATTAGGATAAAATTATCATAATTAAGAATAATTAAAATAACCATTTCAATTAGATAATTAACTCCAATTAATTAATTAATTAACTAGTTATAACTTAAA
>JAOXYD010093670.1:0-11941 GCA_028565735.1 Pinacopodium congolense | reverse complement strand
GTTTAATGTCCTATATCACCTTAAGTCATTTTATCAATTTTGAAAGAGAAGAATATATTATGGATTAGTAAGAGCATATATGATAAACAAACATATTATTTTATAAATGGAGAACTTATTTATTATGTATAAATATATAATTTGAATTAAGTTAATGATTACAAGGTAGTTAAATGTTAGACATAATGAGTGAGGGTAATGAATTATGTTAAGTTTTGATATGTGACTTCATATGAATTCATCCCTATTTTTGATATAAAAGTGGTAAATTTATGCCATTATATATTGAATGACAAGTTTGATCTTTTGACACAAGTTTTAGACTAAAACATTAAGTTTAAGAAAAAATTAGAGCAAAAATGGAGTCAGGAGCTGCCAATATGGACCATTAACTGTGGTTGCTACATATAATCAATAGTGCTATTGATGAAGCTAATAAACACCGTTAAAGGATGCAACTTAGATCCTTTAAAAATGGTTTAGTAGATCATGGTTAAAGGACTTTCAACCATTATTAAGCATGCTATCAATGAGAAAATAGGGGCAAATCAGAGTTTTCCTTATCCAATCATTAGCAACCCTAAATTTTGCATATTTAAGGATTAAAGAGGCTCATTTTTGTCAACTTCCATACCCTATTTGGCAACCACACCATTTTATTATTATTTCCCTTTGTTTCAGTGCTTTAAGCTTGGATTTCAGGTTGTTATTGCTCTTAATCATCTTGTTTATGTTCTAGATAGTTTAAACTTTAGTTTCATCTTATTTTTTTTCTCTTTAGCTACTATTATGCATTTATTTCAGTTTTATCGTGTTTTTACAGTTGGATTTGTGTTGGATAATGTATGAACTTGAGATTTTAGTTAAATAGATTTTTTTACTTTCAATTCCAGCCTTCATACTTATGATTTCATTACGTTATCCTGTCGTTTATCTTCTATTTTAATTAATTTCATTATGTTAGGCTAAATTTCTCTTGGTTAAGAAGATATTTAAGGCATAATGGGTTTATAATTGTAAGAATTGACTTGATTTTCATTGGGTGTTTTAGGTTAAGATTAAATTGAAATTTTGTTTAAATGCTATGAATTAGGAGTTTTTATATAGGTTTGACCATCTTATTAGCAATGTTTGGTTCAATTGGTAGGTATAGGCCTTTGATTCTTAATTATCATTAGTAAATATTATAAGTAGAAATAGGTTAATTGATTTTGTATGTGAAACTTAATCAACCTAGCCTAAATTTTCAATTCTCTCAATTACATAATCCAATCTTATGTAATTGTGGCTTAAGTTATCATTCCCTAGTGCTTAACATTATAATGCCATTAATTCTAAAGAGCTTGTTTTAAGTTATCACATAGTTAGGGATAAATTTTCTATCGTATATAATTTATCTAAAATTAGAGGAACTTAAGATGCAAGAGCTTAATTGTGTTAATAGATTAACAGCTTAGGTAAAACAAAATCTTTAATTTTTCGATGATCAATTATAAGTCCTGAATCTTAAAAATATCTTCTGCCTAGTTTTCTCCTATCATTATCGATTTATGTTTATTTTTATTATGCATTCTTACTTATTTGCTTTGATTTTTTCAATTACCTTTTTTGTTTTAATTTCGCAAAAATTCAGGGGGTTTTTATTTCTTTTTATTTTTCTTTCTCCTAATAGTAAAAATAGCTTTAACTCACTCTAGCTCTCTAAGGTTCAATTCTAGTTTTGCATAGTTAAGCGATTAGGAATTTATTATTTGGTAGTTTGTGATTAGCTATCATTGAGTATGCTAAAAACATTTTTTTATGTCATTAAGTATAAATAAACTAAGGGGAATTTTATTGTTGATGAATTATATAGAAGGTATATTCTTCTTATTTACTTTAATTCATAGTTCTTAAGGTTTCAATATATACAGAATTGTACATTAATGCTAATAGCATTGTTAATGTGTATGAGGCATGTAAAAACAACGAGCATTTTGATAAGTTTTATAGACATGATAGATACTTGTTTCATGAAAATAAATCATATTATTCTATGCAAGAGTTATTTCTAGACAAGACACGTAATGGAAGTTTTATAGATATATTTACAAATCCACTTATCATCTCTCATATAACCAGAAAAAAAAGATGATTAAAAAAGTATGAATTGTTATTAAAATATAATGAAGTTAATGATTCCCATAAAAAATTTGGTGACTGATCATTCTAATTCTATATGAATTAATATTGGAAAACAAGTGCCCATCATTTGATCAATAGAGCCATATAGGTAATGAAGAATAATCATTGGATCATATTTTTCATAAAATTGAGCTTCATTTTTACGTTCCTCATTAGTAAATAGAATATTAAATGCATTAGCATTATGCATACTTTTTTTTAAAAAAATATTATGTAGATTTTATTTATATAACATAAATATATTATTATAAATATATATAAATTATAAAAATAAAATAAAATAATTTATCACTAATTTTCCAAATCAATTCAACTTAGAATTTTTCACTTAAATAAATAAATAAAATAAATAAAAATAAATATGATTTAGGTTACTAAATCATATGACCCCTTTCTTTTACATTTATGTTTGAAATAATCAAGATGTTTCAAAATTGCTTACGTTTAATTGAGAGTTTTAGGTTACTTTGCACTTACTTCTAGTTTGAATATGATACATGTTTGTTTCAATCCTCTCTATGCTTGTTTTTATTGTTTTGATTAGGCCGATTTTTCAATTATTCTAAAACTTTAAAAAAGTTTTGAGAAATTAAAATTTTGTGTTTACTAGAATTTGAGCCCTAGTAGAGGAAGATATCTTCAACATTCCCTCATAATGAACCACAAGGTCATTGGTCTAAAACTTCAAATTTATCATTCATTAAACATTATATTTTCTAAGAAATTGGACTTTGGATAATCAATAAAACCTGAGACACATACTTATCATGATATCATATCCTCTTTACTTTAATCTATATCTAATAGAGGTGGACTAGGTGAAAGTAAAAAATACAATGGGCTTATTTTGTTTTAGTCCTAATAAAGAATCCAAAGATTAACAGAATATAATCAATAAGAGATCAATTCTTGGGCTTAAGTCCAAATATTTATGTGATTAAATGTTTTATACTTGTAATTATTTTATGTTATAAGTTCATTTACTATTAATTTAAATAACCTTTTTAAAGCATGCATGCATCGCAAAAATCCTATTTAGGCTTCTATATGAATATGCTTAACGCTAAAAAAGATAGTTTGATTTTTAATTTGTTGATGTCGATTTGTGAATGCATAAGCCATCATGGGTGAAGAGAAAGAGAAAGCCCAAAAAAAAAGATACAATTTTTTTCAAAAGTTCATTTTCCTTTTAAAACCTAATTTCATGAAAAGATTAAAAACCAAAGAATTAGTTGGGATCGCAAACATATTAGAAATAAGTTGGCTTTATTACTTCCTTTGAGTTTCAACGTTCAAGCCCATCAAGAATATCATTATGATTTTTCTATTTTATTTTTAAAGTAGCACCAGTTAGCCACTAAGTTTTAAAATTTTAAGTCTTTAGGTTTTGAACCTCCAGGGTTTTAAACAATTTGGGATTTTTTTTAATATAATAAACATTTAGGCCTAGTTTCTTTTTCTTTATATAATTTAATGCCTACAAAAAACTTTTCCTAACAAGATTATTTAGATTAAATTTGATCATTTTTTTCAACTAAATAGCCAAATTCCTCAAAATTCTTTAAAAAGTTTCAATAATTTTGTTTAAGTTGCACTTTATCTATTCAAATAAAAAGCTTTTACATCATTTTTTCCATCCCAACAATAACTTCATTTTGTTCCATTCAACATTATTTTTATTGAAATTCATTTAAATTTATCCTTTTAAATCATAATACAAAATTTTTTGTATTCAAAGCTTTATGACACAATTTATGCATATTTTGATTAAAAAACGTAAATAAATCCACAAATTTCCAGGCATTTGATAATAGTTTTTAATTCCACTATGTAGTATTCTTTTTTATCTCATAAACCAAATTTATCTTTTTTTTAAATCCCTAAAATTTTAAAATCTTTTCAAACTTTAGTAACCACTAAGATAGGTAAATTAGAGTATCTAACACCTTCCCTATTTTACATTAAATTCTAGACTCATTTTCTTTTCATAACCTTTTTAGTTCCTTTCCTCTAGGGTTTTCAATATCTTCCCTTGAAAAGGTAGGGTGGCAACGCCATTGAATTGAATTTTTTAAAATTCCATTTCTAGTAAAGTCATCCAAAAATGTGAGTGACATATCTTTACATATACCTAGTGAAACATGGGTAGGATTTCTATGGACTCTTTATCGTGACAGCTTAGGTTAAAGACGGGTATACACTCTATATTTATGGTAGCCAATGTTGGTTTATAATTTACAACCAATATGTTGGTTGTGTGTTTGTTACGTATTTAAGTACATTCTTTAGCTTATATGTGTATGCCTAATTAACTAACTTATAAGATAAAATAAATAGGATAATTATATTTTGTAAATAAATTATAATGAGATCATAAATATAATATTCATATTAATTTAATATTTTATCTCTAAATTGTTTCCTACTTGTCACTTTATTAAAACTGGACATTAATATAGTGGAAACACTAGTATATATTATGTTTCTTCCTTAAAAAGAAAATAGATAAACTTATAAATTCAAGTATGAAGATAAATAAATGTGTTGGCACTTATTAGAGAACAAATTCACTAATTGATCTATTATGAGAATTTTGTATGAAACATTACTTATGTATTTATGACAAATCTTACTATGATAATTATATAAGTTCTTCTTTAAACTTAAGATCTTTAAAGTATCTCATATAGAGACTTTTATACTTTTAATATCATTAGACATCACATAAAACGTTTGAAAGTAGTTGAGTGATCAATATAAGATTCATCACTTTAAAGTAATTAAATATAATGTTCCATTGCTTTATATTAGTATTAATTTAAAATCCTTATTAAGATGCAATGACACTTTGAAAATAATTAATAAATTTTATTTAAAGTATTAGTTACTAATGTTGTAAAACTAAAGTGATTGGACCAATATAATGAGGACACTAAATCTAAATTTTATGTTTAATTTTATCATTTTATGATAAAAATTAAATTATGTAAAAAATCATGTAAGGAAAGGTTATTCAAAATCATTTTGACATTTATGATATTTAGGTTATTATAATATGTTACTTATCAGATTTCAATCTTAACCTATGGATATAAATCTATAATTTAAGATTGTAATATATATCCATTTCCACCATATTTAGAAATATAATGGGTTATAATAAAGAATAGTTTAAGAGAGAGAAATAAAATAATTTAATTAGGTTGGCTTTTATTAGGACTTAATTGGTACTTTTTTGTAATTCTAATTAAATTTTAATTAAATTTATAAATTTTTTTTTTATCAAATGTCTAAAAGGTTCCAAATTCTATAATAAATAGGTGTAAGCTTTGTAAGAGTTAAAACTCCTGATGTACTCCTCTTTATGCTAGTTATAGTGTTCTTTAAATTGTTTATGTGAATACTTTTAAAGCCTTGATAATTCATACAAATATTCCATGCTATTTTTAGTTCTATTATTATTGAAGAAAGGGGCTAAGGCACCTATAAGAAGGAATATAAGCGACTAGGTTTTGGGTAGGTTTTACATAAACTAACAAATTCAAGGGGATGTACTGAAAAAGCAAATCAAGTTTCATAATAAAGTATGATTTACAATTCACACTTTATTAAACATATGGATTAATTATGTGATATGAATTAATATATTTTTGGTTTGTTGATTCTCAACTTTTTAGTATAAAATGGCATCTATTGTTGATGATTCACCTTTTATGTTGTTTATAATTATAATCCACCAACACCTTTAAATTTGTAGCCATTAGTACTACTTTTAATGTTTCTAATTTTTCTTCCTTTTATGTAGGAGATGATTCATTATTTTTTAGGAGAGGGGGATTACTAAAAGCATAGTTATCTATTCAAGGGAACCATTAGATGTATGTATTAGACCATATACCAAAGAGGAGTAAAAAGTTTAGAGAAACTACTAAATATATTAATAGACACTGTTAGTTAGTTAATAGTTTTTTTTAATAATAATTAGTGTGTAGATAGTTATTTAGATTTTTATACATACAGTTGAGTTAAGCTAGAGTTTTAGTTATTAATGATAACAACTTGTATATAAAAATTTTTGTGAGACTCTAATGATAATGATTAATTAGTAGAGTTTATTTTCATTTCCAAAATTCTTAGTTTCTTAAACTTTATTAATGAAGTTCCTATTTAGAAACTTTAAATGGGTTTGTTTAAGACATTATACTTGCTCAAAAAGCGATTCAAGTTTTATAATAAGATATGACTTACAATTCATGCTTTATTATACTTATGGATTAATTAAGTGATCTTAATTAGACTATTTTTGGTTTAATAAAAATCATAAAAAAGTTTTTATTATGCATGTCATGATATGACATCCTATTTTCTTAGTAGTTGATATGATGTATAAGATTATGCACTTTATTCTTTATAATAAAAATGATGATGCAACCCAATTTATTTTCTTAGTCTTTAAGGAAGTGGTACAATTAAATGGTGTTCCTGTTAGTTAATGAGTAACTGAGACACTAACTTCTTTAATTAGTTTTATAAAGTCTTATAAGGTAAGTTAGGAACAAAGTTATTTTTCTATACTACTAGTAGTCCCTAAACTAATGATTAAATTGAAGTACTAAAATTTTATTTTATTATTTTACTTCTAGTTTTCATTTAAAATAACTTAAGAATTAGGAAAATTACTTGTTGTTTGTCAAATTTTTAGTATAAACTTGCATCTATTGCTAATGATTCACCTTTTTATATTGTTTCTAATTATAATCCACCAACACCTTTAAATTTATAACCATTAAATATTATTAAGAGAGTTGGTTTTAATGGAAACAAGAGAGTTGAATTGTTGAGAAATCTATACGAGTGTTTAAGACATCAGATAAAAACGAAGAATGAGAAATATAAAACTAAAGATAACATAGGTATAAAGATTTTTTTTTCTAATTTTAATGATTAGATTTTGGTGTATATAATGAAGGAAAGATTTTCATTACATTCAAGTTGAAATAAATTTGGGTGATCAATTTCTATCTTTTAAGATAATTTGATTTTTGAAGTGAGAATAATGTTAGAACTACTTTTAATGTTTCTAATTTTTCTTCCTTTTATGTAGGAGATGATTCATGATTTTTTAGGAGAGGGGGATTACTAGAAGTATAGTTATCTATTTAAGGGAACCATTGGATGTATGTATTGGACCATTTACCAAAGAGGAGTAAAAATTTTAGAGAAACTACTAAATATATTAATAGATACTGTTAGTTGGTTAATAGTTTTTATTTATAATAGATAGTGTGTAGATAGTTATTTAGATTTTTATACATACGGTTGTGTTGAGCTAGAGTGTTAGTTATTAATGATAACAACTTGTATATGAATATTTTTGTGAGACTCTAATGATAACAACTTATATATAAATATTTTTGTGAGACTCTATTTATAATGATTAATTAGTAGAGCTTATTTTCATTCCCATAATTCTTAGCTTCTTAAACTTCATCAATGAAGTTCCTATTTAGAACCGTTAACTCGGTTTGTTTAAGACATTATATAGATCAAACTTTAAAGGACATAAAAAAGAGTATACTAGGAAGCATATTGGATCCAAAGAAAGATAAACCCTTATTTAATATTATCCAAGATAGAGTTAGAGAAGATTTGATGGTATAAGCCCTCAATGTTAAGGCTACATTGACTAGTTATTTGTGTTTCCTGAATTTGGTGGGCTTATTCATTATTTTAATATTTTTAATTATACTTAAGTTTTACTTTGTTTTATTAGAAAGCATAAAATGTATTTAATATCATTTGGTCATTTTCTAGATTTCCTAGATGGATGGAAACTTATTTATTTAGTTAAGATTCCAATCGATTAGGCAAACTCCAAAAGGAGATATTTTCTCAAGAAGTTTAGAATTCTAATAGAAATATGATTGATAGCTAGTGTTATAATAAAAGTATGCATTTTAAATAGCATTTTATCATCTTTTTTTATGTTTACCTTTTAGAAAGAAATCCTTGTATCCTATTAAGATATGACAAGTGGAACTACTTAAAAGAAAAACTTAAATATCGAGGTAGATTTTGTGGGGCTTAGACAAATCAAAAGAATTAATTAAAAAAAGTCTCAAATCTACATGAAAGAAAATAAGAAAATAGACAAGGTGACAAATGAAACTATTTTATTAATGTGTACATGTTGGTAAATAATGAGAGTGATGTAGATATTTCTATTAATGTTTTAACTCGAGTGAGAGGAAATTATGCACTAGAAAATTTTCATATGGTAGTCCACTAAGAAATATGGATGGGTTTATAAATCATGGCAAATCATGAGTATCAATAACAAAATCATCATTAATATCATAATCTAAAATAAAGAAATAGTGAATGGGAAAGCACCATCTATTAATCCAGTTTAAATGATTAACCTCCTCAATCTACTATGTATGTTGGAGGATCCTCAAGCCATTTAGAAACACCTTGAAGAATTGTAAAAGCTATAACATGCTTCAAGAATCTAAAGCGTTCTAAAACTCTTTTGAAATTGAATAAAAAACAAAATTCTCTTTTAAATTTCCAAATCTATGTGAGATTAAATCATTGAAACTTGAATTTTGCATACTAATTACAACAGACTCCAAGTTTTAGAGCATGTGAGAGAAAAACTAACTTGAATATCAAGTGAAAAATGTTCAAGTTTGAAAGTTTAAGTCAATGAACTTATCAAAAGTTGTATCCAATTTTATTTTATTTATTGTAAAAAAAATTTCAACCGTAGGAATCTAAATAAGGAAATTTATGTCTATAAATTTTTAGTATGTATGGTAGGTATATTTTTGTCTCATATCTCTTTCCTTAAACAATAATGGCTTTTTCTCTACTCATCATATATAATATGTCAAGTAACAATGTTTTATGTATAAGAATAACCAAAAAGGCTAGTGAGAGCTCCAACCTTCTTGCTAGCCTAGATCTAGCACTTTGTATCACTCATAAGTATAAGTTTTTTATAGAGATCTATACTGGAACTAAAATCATGTTAAACCTAGTCAAGTATTATCTCATGTTGTGAATAGATTGGCTACATTATGACTCATAGTTATTAATTTTACTAGTTGGTAAAAAGGTATGAATCATAAATAGTCATTCTATAGTGGTTCAACCAAATGAATAGTAAGGTCTAAATCTTCTTTTCAGCCAAAATTTTAAGTGGAGTTATGTGACACTATGAATGTCATGATAATTAGAACTATTTATCTCGAGGGCCAAGTTACACAAATAACGAAATTCCTTGAAGGGTCAATAAATTATATCAAATAAAAGGATATTAAATGGCATGTTTCATAACCAATATCACAATTAGAGGTTAAACATAATGTTTATCTAAAGGCTAATATGATAATGGATTAATCGCCTTAAAAACTTTGTGAATACTTAAACAATATCCTTAACTACAATCAAGATACTCTAAAAGATAGTGATATCATAGTAAGTTGATTGTCCCTAATTCTTTTTAGATTCCTTTAATCGCAATAGAAAAAAAAATTCTATTAAATTTTTAATGGAGTCACCACTTTACCTTCATAAAAAAGTATAGATAAAAACTGAAAGAAAGGAACTAAGACTACTAATAAAAAAAGGAGTTCGAGGTTAAATTGTAACATAGGAAAGTTGGTAGACACCTTTTTTTATCCATTTAAGCGATTACCTAGGCCTGAAAAGGATTTTAAAAAAACTAGGAGTTTAAAATAAATAAAAATAGTTGCAAGTTTAAAATCTATTGGAATGATTGGAATAAAATATGTAGTTGAATGCCTATGAGTTTGCAATGTTACCTAAGACTTAATATAGAAATAATAGACATTTAAATATGTATCATTGGACTTAAAATGAAAACAAGGATAGATAAAGGTAATGTCATAAGGCTTGAAATAAAAAGGAGAACTTAGAACACTAATATTGAGAAATAAAATAAAATATCTTAAATAGGACATAGGATTTAAAATAAAATAAAATAAGGGTCTAAATGGAGTGCCTAAGGTTTGAGACATAACACTTAAGGTTCGAATGAAATTTGGATTTCATTTAGAAATAGGGAAAGAATAATAATTAGTGATTTAGCATCTAGGCCTTAACTTTAACTTTAAGGTTTTGTGATCTTGGTTCTCTTAGTTTTTTTGTTTAGACCTTATTATTAAATTTTATTGAGTTAATTCATCTCTCTTGCATCATTGAAGTACTTACAATTGACAAAGTAAAAAAAAAAAGATTGCTTTTAGGTTGATTTTAATCTTAGGCATATAGTTTGTGAAACTAAATAATAAATATAGGACTAAATTATTTGAAATCATCATTTAGGCTAGGCTTTTAAGAATTAAGGATTCAAATGAAATTTTGATTATTAATATGAAAACATGATTGTAATCAAACTACATAAAAGTAAAATATACAAATTACATCACTAAAGTTAACAAACAAAAACTAACAATATTTAATTTAAACTCAATAGTCACTTTAAATCACTTGTTACTTTATTGATTTATTTCTATTGGCTTTGATGATGTTCAAATTTTCTTTTCCATGTTGATTGCCCATATGCTGAAAAAAATTTTATTTTCATCATGTCTTAAAAAAAATAGAACAGAGAAAAATGGAAATATATGATTTATTAATCTTATAAGATTTCCATGCGTCAATCTTTTTGAAGGATCAAGAAAACATTTTCAATAATTGCGGTATTAATTTTGAATTGATTTTTGCTATATTTATATCTTATTATAAACTTGATGATGAATTGATTTTCTTGAGGACAAGCAAATGCTTAAGTGTGGTGGAATTGTTAAGGGTCAAATTGATAGAGTTTTAATGATTAATTTGTTGAATTATGACCCTTAATTTAATGTTTAATTGTTAAATTTATGTGTTATTATGTTTAATTTGCATGATGGAGCTTAATGATGAAGATTGCAGCAAAAGCATGAAGAATATGTCTTCTTTTTAACCATTAACGATCCCCTGGCAGGGTCACATTAATGGAAGAATAGGGGGCCGTTAATGGGTGCTGCATTCAAGTATTAACGGCATCCTCTCAGGGTGTTGTTATATGGAGGCAGGGCGTTATTGCTCATATAGTCAACAATTTCAGCTCCAAATCTTCTAGATTTCAACTCTTGGCATGTTTCTAATTAATGCTAGTGTTTGCTAGCACATGGGGGAACTCTCTAGGTCGTAAAAACATTAAAAAACATACAAGAAATATGGAGAGAAAGAGGAGATCAAATCTGCCATTTAGAGAGTGTTCTTCTTCTCTCACTTTTCTAGCTTTTCTTGAGTTATAAGCTTCAAACACTTAGTTCTTTGTGTATTGTTTATGAGTTTTTGAGCATTGGAGCTTGTTGTTAAGACTCGTATATGAGTCTAGGAATCATCTAAGGGGGTTTCTAAACTCATATTATATCTTAATTGGTTCCATTTTTGGGATTAATCAAGGTTGATATTTTTATGCTTATATCTTTGAAGGTTTTTTATTTTTCTTCAAGATCTTTATGAATTAGAGCTTGGATGGAGTTCAAAATCAAGTTGAGAGTTAAAGAAACATCAGAAGTCTTTTTGGGATTTATTGTAACATCTAAACTTTATATTTAAGCTCTTAGTTTTAGATCTATCAAAGTATGTTGTATAAATTTCATATCTTGTATGCTTTGATGCAAATGTGTGGCTAATCATTTCTATTGCTATGGATTGATGTTTTGATGATTTGAAA
>JAOXYD010093659.1:0-11941 GCA_028565735.1 Pinacopodium congolense | reverse complement strand
TGATACATTTAAATAAATAAATTTTTAATTTTTAATTTTTAAAATTTTATTTTAAAAATTAAAAACTAAAATCATTAAATAAAAATTAAAAAAATAATATTAATGACCGTAAAATTTTTACTACTATATTACATATTATCACATAATTAATATTATGAAATTTTTATCCAAAAATTATTTTTAATATAAGTATTATAAATATGAATATACATTTTATATTTAATTTAATTTATAATTTAAAATTAATAAAATTTTAAGTTATAACTAATAAATAAATAAATAAATTGAAGTTAATTATTTCATTGAAACAATTATTTTAAGTATTTTTAATTATAAAAATTTTATCATATTTTTTTTTTTCAAAAAATTCTTATGTTTTTCATTTTTTCAAAAACACTCCCTGTATTTTTCATTTTTATCAAACATCCCATAAACAGTAATTACCACATCAACACAGGTGTACTGTTACTACCGTTACGTCAGCATAGTCAATCTCATCACGTCAGCACGATCAACCTAATGACGTCAACACTATAGAATAGTTTCATAAAATATTTGATAATTTTATTAAAATACCATAGGAATCTGAAATATTTTTAAAAATACAAAAAGTCATAAATCATGAAAATAAAAGAAGTAAAATGATATTTACTCAATTTTAAAATGTATATTAATTAATTATATTATTTAATAAAAAAACTTCATAATATTTTAATAATGACTTTTATAATCATTTTCATATAAAATAAAAATTATTTTTAATTTTTTTACCATCTTTACATAAAATAAAAGTTATTTTTAATTATTTTATTATTATTTCTTTTTATTTTATATGAAAATAACCATAAAAAGCATCATGTAATTAAACCCTTATTTAATATAACAAATAAAATTTATTCTTTAATTTTTGTGTTTAATAAAATTTAAAACAAAAAATAAAAAATGATAACAGACCATCCCAAGTCAATTTTGCAACGGTAATGAGGTCCCAACTTAGAAGAACCCGAAATTGCTAAATGAAGAGTAAAACGAGCTTGGAAGGAACTACAACTTAAGATGTCCAGCAGCTGTTTTACCTACAAAGAATGAAAATAATCTCTACATAATTCGGGTATAAGTAGTAAACAGAATATACCCAAAATTTTTGAACGAACCTCTATATAAGTCTTGTTCTCAACACACACCTAATCCTTCTTCCAACTGATGCACTTGTTCCGAATGCTTAGAACTAGCAAATTTCCAAGCCAAGATGTCAACCTAGGTCTTCGGCCAATTCTTTCGCTGAGCATGTGGATGGAGGAGTCCTTTAGCCATGCAAACTGCTACAACTGTATTGCAGTTTTACACAAATTGCGGCTCTTGCAAGCCCAAAGCCTATTTCCACTATAGGTGGAGAAAGCGGACCAGGAAGACTCATTCCGTTCATCTCATCCCACACGAGTGTTGCTCTGGCGTCATGTTTAAGTCAGGCAGCAAGAAAATTTTATCATGATTTGATACAGCCTCGTCCTTTTCAGAAGAATCCAACTGCAACCGATCATCAATTTCGCCCTGTGTTTTGTGCAGTTCATCAGAAGCTGAATTCGAGTTCTTGGAATTCAAATTCAGATCAAGCTGTAAGAAAACCACGAAGTTTTCGTTCAGAGAAGCTCCAACAAAACAAAGTAGGTGCAACAAAGTCGAGATGGAAAGCAGGGGAGAACTTGGTTGAATAATTTGATACCTTTAATTTTTTTAAGTTCTCGTTTCTTGCACTCTGGTGCTCAAGTGATGCACGCATTGTTGCCAAATCCTGTTCAATAACGTTGAGATCAGGATTTTTAAGGTAACAGCAGAATCACAGGATAAAATAAATACGACAGCAAAATCATGAATACCTTTTTAAGATGCATCTTTTCCTTCAACAGCGAACTCTCCTCTTCCTTCAATTGAGCAAATGTCTGCAAAAAGTCGAGTAATAAAACATAAAGCCATTTGAATTAAACATCAGAATGAAAAATCACAAGAAGCTTATTAACTTGACAATGTCCAGTAAATGGGAAGAATCTGGAGCATTGTGAAATCACAGCAGAAGTAAAGGGACAGGATTACCTTCTTTTTCCTTGATCTCTTAATGGTGTTGCTCCCAGCTTCGCTAGGGATATTAACCTGCAAAGCATTTGATACTAACTTTTTAAAACGGGATGCCAAATAGATGTGCTTTTCATATAAAGGGTAAACAAAGAACATTAAATTGATCGATAATCATGGTTTTGACCCATCGGTTTTCATGCGGAAAAGAAAGACGAATGTTGCCCCATCTCGTAACATCCATTCTTTTCTATCATACATCCTTTTCTTCCTCCGCCCTCCCAACTATTTCCAAAATGGCTCTTATCCTGAAATTTATTTTAAATACACTTCACCCCAAAGTCTTATGATTACATTAACACCTTTAAGTTTTTCCTTTTTCATTTTTCCATGCAAAAAGACAAAAACAAATAGAAAAAGAGTCAGCCGAGCAGTGTCAGCGGATCTGATCGCGATCTATTGAGATGGGATACCCAATGGACATCGGCAGCGATTAGCACACAGACAAGTCCCGTAACTCGTTAAATTAAAAAATTTCCCCTTTTCAAATTTATTTTTTTAAATAAAAAAAAACACCGCTCCAATGGGACAGCTGGTAAGCAAACCCAACCTCCCCCAAGGCACATCCGCTGCTCGGGGCACAAGTGTAACCGCCTCTGTTCCCCTACTTAACCAGTAGTTTCCTGCCACCTCACCTAGAGCCGCGTGATGTTGCACGTGACCTCCTGACTTAATGGCCGGCTTTAGACCTTTTAAGTCCTTCCCCTGTTTGATAATTTACACACCAACTGATTGACCAATTTTTATTGATCTTCCATACCCAAGTCTCATAATCGAGGGGTTAGGATTTCATAACTCCCCTCATCTGACATGACAACTGAGTACAGGCTAACAACCCAAAGCTCGTGCTCTTTTAAATAGTAGGACCATAAACAATGACTAGATAAGTGGAGCGAAAACTTTGTGACACGGATTCGAGCATATAGATGAGACAAGACGATGTCGATGGCAATAATGAAGACGCCCTGTGTACAAGCCTCACTCTCAATAGTTATAGTCTCCCACGGTAAACAATGAACAAAACACCATCCTCCACGACACTTGACCAAATTCAACGGGGTCACTTATCGCCCATCTATCAACTTAAAAACCTCTTCCGATTGAGGGGACCCAGAGCTAGTGCCTAGTGGGAACCACGAGACCACACCCACGCCTAACCTTTGCACTCTCCACGTTGAAAGCCGAAAGCAATCGGAGAGATTTGACTTCGAGGCGTGGTGTTTTCTGCCATTCAAGGAAAAAAGAGATAGAGAAAGCATCGGACTGTGGTTAACTTCTCTCCTTCCTTTAGCCTTGTGGGTTAAGGAGAAACCAACGGATTTGGACGTATTTACATCTGACAAATTGTAAAGTACAGTACTCACAAGATTCTATTAGAGGCTATTTACGTCCAACTAATAATCGTTTTTTGGATTTTGGAACACTAAATAGCACGAAAGGATGAGAGAGAGTGATAGGTGACCGGAAAGAGAAAAGAGGCGAGAAGAAAACGTGACACCCTGCTGACCTCACGTGGAAAAAGAGAAAGCCAAAACAAAAGAAGAAGAAGGGTCATTATACTGCACCCGACGAACGGGTAACCTAGACTGGAGGTGAAAGTATAGAAATAAAAATCAGAAAATTTCAAAGATTTTTTTAACCTCTTTTAGCTGCTGTTGACACGGGATAATTTCAGATAATGTGAAGTCGGAAACAAACTGCCATATAAGTTATTGAGGAGATGGAAAAACGGAAGGCCGATAGTTGAAGCTCTAGTTGTGGTGGTCACGTACAAGCCAAACAAATACAAGAATCTCGAAACACAACCAGCCAACCACACAGCACCACTAACCTATGCCAAATCCACTCCACCCAGGCCACTCCCAAGAGATCAGCTCTCCGCAAACATTAAAACGGAGTAAAAAGAAGGGAATAGAAGAAAGAACCAGAAGTTGAGATGCAGGGAGAAGAGTTAGAACCTTGGATCTGACGGCGGATGGAGAACGGTCGCTGTTGCGGCTGGTTTCTTCGAAGCCGTCGGCGGTGGCGGAAGGAGAACCGCCACCGCTCCACGACAGCGGAGTCGTAGGACTACATCTGGTGGAGGAATCGCCTTCCTTCCTCTTGGAACTGACATCGCATCTCGCAGTGGCCGGCCTTGACCAAGGAAGTCGAAGTCCCCATCTGGCCGGAATCACCACGGGAGGTTTTGAAGACGGCGCCGCTTGCGCTTGCTTCAGGCGCAAGAGCAGTTCGACCACCACCACGTCGTCGGTCATCGCCGCTCTCACCCACTCATCTTTGGCCATTGTCATCGACGCTAAGCTCCTCAAGTGCATAAAAGTAAAGAGAAGTCAGTTATGTGTATGGAGAGATATAGCGTTGAGCAGGGATAGAGAAGAGAAAAGAACATGAAAGAAGGACACAGAGAAGAGGTAGGCGCTGCGGTGGGTGGATATGGGAGAAAAAGGAAAAGGAAATGAATGGAAAATAAAAGGGACGGGGAGATGTTATATAATTTGACCATATGAGAGGTGGCTTGTGGGTTTGAAGCAGAAGGAATGGTCCAGTTAATTCAGTTATTTTGTTTAAATTTGTTTGATATTATTATTTACTATTAGGGTTTTCTTTTCCACTTTTTTTCTTCTTCTGTTATTTGGTCCCACGCCCATCTGACGTTGTTTCTCTACAATTTTCTATTATTTAATCTTTTTTTGTATAATATTTACTAATTTTTGTTGGGCTGTCTCGGCCTCTCGGGGGCTTTGTTCAAATAGGCGCAGCGCATTCACAAATCGAATCTCTTTAGCTCTTGTTCTCTCCCGAGATTCTATAAATCTCCGGGACCCAGCTCCACCTAGGGTTATTGTTAAAAAAAATTTTTTTAAGAGCTTAAAATTTAGGGAAACTTTTTCATTACTTCATATTTTTTATATCCCTTCTATATTTTATAACGAAGAAGAAGTTTATTCATTGCATGCATTTTAGTAAAAAGGTTAATAAAACTTTATTTTTTTTCTGAACTAAGCCTCTATTTTTACTTTAATCCTTACATTTAACAGTAGTTTTCTGTTAGCCTCTAATTCTTCAAATCAATTTGATAAAGGACTTAGGCCATTTTTTATCCGAAATTCCTTCAAATTTTAGTATATTTTGTAAGTAAAATTCTATAATCATCTTATTCCAAATACTATATAAATTACAAGACCTTTATTGCATACACTTACTATTCATCTCATCGTTACGTATAAAAAGATTATTATTCCAAATAAAATTCTTGTTGAACAAGAAACCTCTAATAGTAAAGACATCTTAAACACAAATTATATTAGAATTAGTATTACTGCAATAAGGCCATGTCTGATCTGGAGGAAGCACGGAAGAAAAGATACAAAATGACATGTAGCTCCAACTACAATATCTTGGAAAAAGAAAAATATGAGGCCAAATAAAAAGAATTAATAGTCATTTAGGTTATCGACCTATTCAGATTTTTTCAGGTAAATGATCAAAAATTTTAAAGTTTCAATTGAATGATTAACGTTTGAAAAGTTATTCAGTTGAGTGAAAAATGTTGACGCTGTTAATTGACCCAACCCAACCTAAATCGACCCGATCCTACAATCCAGCCCAGCTCGGCCCATTATAACCTTTTTACCTTTTCTAGTTAATTTTTTAAACATTAATCGCTTAACTGAAAAATTTTCAAAGATTAGTCACTTAATTGAAAAAAATATGAAAATGTTAGATTAATAATCTATTTTGAAAATTTTAATAGAGATTCATCTCATAAAAGAATATTTTTACATAATATTGATAAATACAATTAAATTATTTAATTATTATTAAGTAAAAATAATATTAAAAAATTTAAATTTTTTTAATAATGCATGTAAAATAATAAGTATAATTCATAATAGAAGATCAAGATAATAATTATTAGTAAAATTATTTTAATGACTTTTAGAATATTTTTAAGATAAATTTTTACTGAATTTTTATATAATTTAAGTTCAATTTTTATATTTTTAAACTTACTTTTAAATTGAACTTTATTTATAAATTTATCTTTAAATTTCATACTCTTTAGTTTTTGAACTTACTCATATAAAAAACTAAATTTGAGGACAAAAATAATTTTAAGATATATAAAAGAAATTTCCTTAATTTTATTTTTATATGAGTAAGTTTAAAAACTAAAGAGTATAAGATTTTGAAGATAAATTTATAAATAAAATTCAATTTAAAAAATATAAAAAATAAACTTAAATTTTATAAAAATTCAGTAAAATTTTATCTTAAAAATATTTTAAAAGTCATTAAAATAATTTTATTAATAATTAGTGTCTTGATCTTCTATTATAAATTATACTTATTATTTTACATGCATTATTAAAAGAATATATTTTTAAATTTATTGATATTATTTTTACTTAATAATAATTAAATACTTTAATTGTATTTATAAATATTATGTAAAAATATTTATTTATTAGATGAATTTCTATTAAAAATTTCAAAATAGATTATTAATTTAACATTTTCATATTTTTTTAAGTTAAGTGACTAAGCTTTGAAAATCTTTCAGTTGGGTGATTAACGTTTAAAAAATTAATCAAAAGAGGTAAAAAGATTTGAATGGGTCAAACTAAGTCAGGTTGTCGGGTCAGATCGGATCGATTTGACTAACGAAGTCAACCTTTTTCACTCAACTGATTAACTTTTCAAACGTTAATCACTCAATTGAAATTTTTAAAAATTTGATCACTTAACTGAAAAATGTGTAAAGGTTGATAACCTTAATAACTATTAACACTAATATGAATAACAAAATATCAACTTACATTGTATGAGACCCTTCAGGTTACAAAGAATCTCATCTTACACCCTTATAACTCTAGTCCAATTCTTGATAATTGAGTTTAGTGTTTGTTACTTTAGATTGTTACCAGATGGTCATGCAAAATGTGATTTATGGAACAATTTTAAGAAAGTAAATTAAATTGAATTCAAAAGAAATTTGAGAACAAAATAAAGTTATTTTGATTGATGACTCGTATGAAAATGTATTCAAAGGTGCACCGTCTCTTAAGTAAAGAATTGAATACAATATTCATACAAAAGAACAAATGAGATCAAAGGAAAATTAAAATGCAAGATATGATCTAGGGTATAGCATCTATATTTACTCAAGAATCGTTTCATTAATCTAAATGTCATATACTCTTAACAGATGTATGACAATGAACTCTCCCTATATGCTGATCACGTAGATTATTGAATGAGTATGATAACATGTAAAATTTCAATTAAATAATCCCATTATGAGTGAGTGAGAGATAATGCAAATTAATAATCCACCTATAATATGATTAGTTAAAAGATATAAAAGATATAACTTTTAAATTTGAATTTAAAAGTTATGCTATTTGAACTCCATATATAAGACTTATGAATTCAAACAAAAGCAGATAGTTCTTTCATACGAAGAGAAATAAAATTGAAAAAGTTTGTAAATTCAAAAATTCTTTAACCCGTAGAATATAAGGATCATTCATAAATTGTGATTATTCTTAAATTATGCATATAAAATGAAAGATCGTGTATTATTCAAATCTTTACGATTATAATTCATCAATATTTGTGATTGATTATGTTTTTCGAACATTTTCGATGTAAGATATATAAATTTTTATCTATATAACATATACAAATAAATGAAGACAGAAGATAAGCAGTAGGACTAATCTATACATACACATCAGCATTTCAGTCACAAGCTGACCACTCTGCGGAAAGAACAGATTCTGGGGAATCCTTTGATCCCCTACAGGTCTAACTAGACAAGGGATGTATCAAATCTGCTATAACAGCAACAAAAGACAGGCAGAAAGAGGATATTTTATTCTATTTTTCAGCTAGCTGAAAGTGAAAAAACAAACAAAAGTTCACATCCCTCTTAACTTACTTCTCCTGTCTAGCGAAATATTACCTCAAAAGTCAAAATGCTCTAATCAAAGAGCCAGAGAGCTGATTTCATCAACCTTCCATAGCCCTTCCTCGTACTGGTACCACCGCATGTACCCTTCGTCCTTTTGCATCCGCTCACACATGGTGCAAGAGCTGTCCATGCAGGTCAAGAACTTGCGTAACCGGGATGCCTTCTCCAGGATAGTTTTGTCAAGCTCCTTCATTACTCTTTTCGGTGTTGGAGGTGGCTGGACATCTATCAGCAAGCAATGTGATATATTGAGCACTTCCAGTCTTTGCAAGCCATCCAAGATGGTTATCAAAGCATCCTTATTTAGCTTCGAGCATCGGAGGCTCAAAACCTTCAAATTTGGAAGATATGAAACCAACGTGGATGCAAAGAAAATGTCAAAAGGACCCATGACCTTGAGTTCATGGAAGTTCTTGCAACTGTTGGCGATTTCTTCCATCACATACGGGGGATTGGCTATGCTAGGCATTGTGAGGGATTCAAGCTCACTCAACATGCGAATAGATTTGGTTATTCCAGTCTTTAATATTCGGTTCCATGCTGGCAGAACAAGTCTTTTGAGACGCGGGCATCTGGAACATAGAAATTGGAGGTTATGCTATGAGAACAATCCTGATAGCAGAAAAAACTGTTATTTTCCCCATGAAAACAATAATAACATCCACAATCTTCCTTTTCAGAAATAAGTTAGCACAAATCCATGCCTATCCCAAGTTTACTATATCACTTTATGAAAAATAAACACATTTGAGGACAAACACACTTGAGGTACAAGTGTGATCCTCCTCCAGCATTTAGTCTGATTCTGGCCACAAATCATCCACCTTCAGCCATTCAAAACAATAATAATTCCTGACGCACAATCATCATAAACTAGTTAACAAGGAATAAATAGCATCCATTTCCTTCCCACTAAATTTCTCTCGGCTAATGTCATTTCACCATGTTAACAAACATTCAGCAGCAAACCAACTCATTTAAGGAGCTTTAAAAGTTTCATAACGAGATAAACTCTGTAACTTACCTTTCAGCAGTATAAATCAACTGATCATCCCTCACATACAAATTGAAGTGAAAAATCAGTGACGTTATGTTCCCCTGGCTGAGATTCAACGCTATCTTTAATATGCGAGTCAATGTCTTGTCAGATGGATCATCCACGTACACATATGGAGCTTGCCGAGTTTTGATGAAATTGGATTTCAGCATTGACAAATCAAGAGTTTTCCAAAGCAAAGGATCACAACAGGCTGTACGCCATCCACTGCAAACATGATCAATGCCTGAAATCAACTCAAATATGCTGAAAGACTGAAATATCTTCACCAAAATATCGGTGTTAAGGTCCTCCCATCTTCTTGTGACTGCATAACCATCTTCCATGACTTCCAAATGTGGGATAAGTGTCTCAATAGATCCAAGATACTACATTAACAAAACAAGGAATCAAAATACATTCAATCACATAACTTCCACAAGCACCAAGGTTTAGAAGAAAACAAACAGAAAGACAAGGATAAAAACTAGAACAAGTTAATAAATCATCTATGGAGCTAAAGTCACTCAATTCCTCGTTTATTCCCAATTCTATTTGGGAAAACTGAGGCAATGCCTAGAGTTAACAATGGCATTTGCTTTTGTTTTGTACTAACAAGTGTACATGAGCATACATGTATATACTGAGTTATATTATATAAGCATGAATTAAAGCCTAGTGATGAAATAACATCAAGACCACATGCTCATCGTTATGCGATACCACTACCCTTTTGTTTAGAGGGAAACTATATTATCTACGAAATTAACCTCTAACAGGTCTATTTAACAAAGAACAGAAAGTCAGCAATACCGTATTTCAATAGTGTTGGGTAGAACATTACAGACTACCCCAAAATTCAATATCAAATATGTTAACAACTAGTTCTAAAATAGATTATAACTCAGCAAAGGAGCTATAAATGAGCAAGTGTGTTATTGATAGCTCAACGTGTTGCAATTGTAGTCAGTACGTGCGTGTTGCAATTGTAGTTGCAATTGTAGTCAGTCGTCCATGTACCATTACCAACTATATGTGAATGAAGGTCATTTGTAGCTGTATAATACAAATGTATGATCTAACAGAGCCTTCTCCTTCCTAATAGGATGGACACCATTCTTAGATAGACTCAGCATTTATCATGCTTGGCAGTTTTGACATAATGGAATTACAGCAAGTAGTAAAGAGTTGCAATGAAAGTTGCACAAGATCAGAAGCAAGTACATCATATTGATTAAGTAGATCAAGAATACAAAATCCACCTAATCATTATAGTGAAACACTTCCAAAACAACCCAAAAATCAAAAATATAAAAAAATAAAAGTTAAGGGTCAACTTTAATCACTTGTCTTACTTGTCTTCCTTTAAAGCAATCAATACCCACAAGTTCCTGCAGCATATAATTCAAAATGGTCATAAAAATGAATTGTCTTTCAAATAATCAGAATCAAGTTAGAACAAACCCTAGATAAACCAGTTAAAAATCAAGTATCAAAATGGGGACTCAGTTAAAAGAAACAATCTTACTGAATCTTATAGTTTAACCCTGAATCATCCTCTACATTTATTGAGAAAACTCAGTACAGGCAATCCATGAAGGACTAATGAAGACTAAGAACCCACAAATACAACCAAAACCCCACTTAAAGAAATGAAAGCATCAACTTTACCCTACCCAAATTGTAGCTTCCATTAACCAGATCTCAAAAATAAGTCACAAGTGCAGAGATTAAACAACAAAATTCACAAGTGTTCAAAGACGACGAAAGACACAGTCTTGCAATCCGAAAGCAAAGAATTCAAACATCCCAGAAACAGAGGATCAAAAACAAACTCCAATTCAACCAAAAAGACAAACCAAAACTTAACCCGGATCACCCATCAGATCCCTCAAGTTCACCATACTAAGAACACCAACCCATTAAATCTCAACGCAAAAACGGATCCAGGATTCTATCCCAAAAGACTTACATTGACAAAATCATACAGACACCCAGCAACCGAGAGCGAAAACCTCTCCTGAAGACACGATCTACTCTTCAAAGATGATGCGGCTGGCTTCTAGTTAGAGAGAGAAAAAAGAAGGTTACGCTGTTATTTTTAATTGTAATTTTTTAGTTTTATATTATAATTTATGTATTTTTTATTTTTATATCGTATTAATATATTATTTTTATTAATATTTATGTAATTTTTAATTTTTAATTTAAAAAATAAAAAATAAAACTCAAGGTATTTTCCTTTCTTGTGTTTAGGAAAATGTAATGAAGGTTTTCATTTTTATGGGTTTTAATCTTAAAATTTTTTTAATTAAGTTATTAAGTATTAAGTAATTTTTTACTTCAAATAAAAACGTTAATTCCGTTATATTCTTGCTGACGTAACAAATAAATTTTATCGTATCAGTATTTACGTTGTAAAAGTGTCACGTCAACATTCATATTTAGACATTCTAACCTTTAAAAATTTTCAATTAAGTGAGTAACTTTTTAAAAAATTTTCAATTAAGTGAACACCTTCTAAAAATTTAAATTCAGTGAATAACTTTCTAAATTTTATTTAATTCAAATTAAAATTAATTTTTTTCTTATAAAAATAATAAGTGATTAATACACCAATATTTTATTATGAAATATTGTATAACAACTTTTAAATTTAATTAATAAATATATAACTTATTCTTCTAAAAAATTGAAAACTATTTTATTGAAAATATTTTACAATTAAATATTTTCAATTAGAAATAACTATTAAATTATATTTTAAATTTAAAAATATTTTATAATTTAATATG
>JAOXYD010093648.1:0-11943 GCA_028565735.1 Pinacopodium congolense | reverse complement strand
ATTTTATTTAATTTCATTTTGGTTTTCAAAGTAAAATCAGTTTAAAAGAACACCCAATTTTTAATCACTCATCCAACGAACAACATAACCCAGGGAGGGTGTTACTGATGGTTTGGAATGGGCATTTTCTTCAATTCTTGCTCCAATCTTCATCTTCGAGTTTCATCTTGCAAATTAAATATAATAATTCATAAATGTAACATTTAAGCATTGAATTAGGGGTAGATACACATCAATTAACACCTAAAAACACTATAAAATTCACCCCTAACAATTACCTATTCACTTATGCCTTGATTGGAGTGATGTTTCATTTAAGTATATGTGAAACACGAAAATTACATTCCTTGTTTTTATAAAATTCTGATTTTGGTACATTAGTTGATTTCTCATGATATGTTGATGTTTATTGAACTAATGTTACCACTTATCTAGGTTGAACACTTTATACAAGTTTATATTTAGTGAAATTCAAATGAATGAAGGGTGTAGAGTGTTTAGGACTTGGACATTGATATGCATTGTGCTTAAATGAGTTAGGCAGGACATGTAAGTTTTTAAGTAGGATTATTATGTTAATAGATGCCTAAAGGAATTTAAATTTTAGTGGCCTTTAACAAACATCTTTCCCACTGTGCTTGAATGATGAGTTTAGCATACCTACTTTAAATTTTTAATTATATGGATGAATCTCTTTAAAGGACTTATAAACCTTATATTTGATACAATTCTTGAAGCACATAACATGATTTGTGTTTGGAATGTTATTGTCCTAAGTATAATCATTATAGTATCTACTTATGATCATTAGGCTTATACATTATTGAAGCTAGGTTTAATTTGAATTACTTTCACCTATCTTAGTTTCTATACAAGAATCATGCCTAAAGATAAAGAGTACGCACATTAGAAACCTCTACTTCAAGGGCTACTAAAACTCAAACCTTAACTCCTAAATTTACTACACCAAACATTTATGATGTTAAAGGTTAAGTCTAACAAGTATCTAGTGATTGAAGATTTGGAGCAAATAGGAGTAATAGACAATGTTTGGTACTTCTTAAATATGGGAGGATGAGATTTATTCGTGGCAATCAAGGTACATGGCTAATAAAATATTGTGTTAATTTTTGGCTACCTTTAAATTTAAAAGTTGCTATATGGAGTTGGACAAAGAAGATGTAGTGCAATTTCGGCTAAAAAATAATGTAATACCCAAAATTTACATTCAACAAAACTAGATGAATAAGCGTATGTGTGTATATATATATATATATATATGGAACAAGGTATCTCTCAATCATATCACATATGATACCCTAGGCATCACTTCGATGCTTATCTGTGGCATAAAGCCTCCTTAGGACCCAGAATAGCATGTTACCACTCAGATACGTAGCCTCAGACATGACATCCCTAAGACTCTAGGTGTCATGGTACTACTTCTCAACCTCTATCACAAATCATAATACATATCAATATATGAATGCTGAATATACTCGACCTAGGTAGGTCATCTCTTTATTCCTTAATATCAAGTTGTGCAACAATCTAATTCTCAGTTCATTTCCTTTTATCAATATATATATAGCTAATCATAGTTTTCAAGTTCTCTAATCAAATAGTATATGCTTATGATGCAATATTTTATAGTAGAACAATCATAAATTATTACAATTAACCCACTTGGTTAGTATAATTCAATAATTCACAACTAAGTGGAAAATCCTAGCGAAATGTACTAATTTTATTGATAAAGGGAAAATTCCTGATCACATCATAAATCAAATAATCATACAGTGTACCTTCCACATTTAATCATCAATTAATAAAATTTCATACTTAAAAAAAATCCTATATTACAACATAATTTATTAAATTAAGTAATATCATAAAATAATTAAGAAATTATCCATCATTTAAATAATCCCATCACATGTTATCAAAATCTTACATGCAAATACATTTTATCCAAATGATTAACTTAATTAGATATTTGCTAAATAAATATGATATCATGACAAAATTTAATAATTTAATAATATTAAAAACAACTATCTGTGAAAAGTCCTTAATTTCACACATTTCATACAATCAATTAAACTATATAAATTTTCACATATTTATAATATTAAGGTTTCAAATCAAAATTTCTTACCTGATCTCTTAAAGCTCAAATTTCTAAAATCAACCAAAATTCTTAACTATAAATTCATTGGACCACATAATCGTAAAAGCCTAATTTGACAATTTGGCCTAACTAAACTAAAGGACTAAAATAGGAAAGGTTCAAAATAAATCTTAAATTATGAATTTTACTAAAACGCTCAAAATTTTCAAAAATCCCTAAAACGTCTCCAAAAAAGCCCTTCAAAACTCCAAAAATCACCAAAATGCCAATATAAACACAAATTTCCTATACTGCCCTTAACATATTTTTCTTTATATTTTTTTTCTTTGTCTTCTTTCTCATCCTTATAATATCATTCATCCAATATCTTCAATCTCACCAATGATAATTAGTCATTAAAATGAATATTTTCTAGTTATGATACGACTATTGGACAACCAATCATATTATTCTCAACTTAAAATTGAATTAGTTAAAGGAACAGAAGAATATACAAGTTACCGTTCTCTAACGACATCACTGACAATAAAATTGTGAATTTAATCCTCTGTCCTTCCTCTTCGATGAAAGCTTCTATGAATTATAAATGGTGAACTCATAAAGAAAAGAGATGAAAATGAGTAACCAAAACAAAAAATGATGAAAAGAGATGAAAATGAGTAACCAAAGCAAAATATGTGAAAGAAAGAATAATCTTGCAATGTCAAATATATATATATATACATATACATATATATATATATGATTAAAGAATATGACTGTAAAACCACCTACCACCAAACTTGCTCCAATGATAAGTACTACAAAAATTCTTTAGATACAAAGGATGCATAAAATGTGATCTCTAACAAAGGAAAGAGATAGGGTGCTAAAATTCGAAATGATTAATAATGAGGAAATAAGAGGAAGAAAGAAAGAGATAGAGAGAGAGCATTTTGGAATGGCTAACAAATATTAAATATAGAAACATGGTAAAGGAAAGGAAAAGAAATGATATGGAGGGTTATAGAAATTCCATAAGTTATATTCCTGTTAAGCTACTAGGTTACTAGGCTAGGCTAAGGTCTAAAAATGTAGTGGACATTACACTTCTTCCACTTTTAAGAAATTTAGTCCTCAAAATAAACTAAATATTGAAATTCCACTCATGTGTATACACTAATGTCATATATAGGTAACCTTCTTGCAAAGCCTAATAACAATTCCATATCATTCACACATCAAAATTTCCTCTATAATTATTGATTGGTTCTCTCCAAAATCTAAAATAATTTTGCTATATAAATCATATCTCACACCACCTTAGTCAAAGAATCTAATTTAACTTGAATATGTTATGATATAACATCTCATTGTTAATATCATGCTTCCATTGTGTCTATCAATCCATTGCTATAATTACGTCAAAATCCTTCCTATCCATTCACAAAATACATCAAAATCCTTTAAATATATGATTATCAATCAACCCCTAGATCCATCCCACAATTCCTACATAAGCCCACTCTGATACCACTTAATGTAACACACCAAAATTTCATTATACAAAACCACATGCATATATGTATGTATACAAATCTCTAATACGATATCTCTCAATCATATGACATCTAATACCCCAGCAACACTTCGTTTCCTAGCAATGGCATAAGGTCTCCCCGAGACTTAGCCAAGTATCACTCTAGTACCTCGCCTTAGGCACAACATCCCCAAGACTTGGGATATTGTGACATTGTTCCACATATAGGTCCAGCCCGTGTCATTATCATATTATCTCAATCTCTATGTTGATAAATCAAATAGCACATGCACATATGTGTGTGTATATATATATATATCAATATTTCATAACACCGTCGTTACAAATACAAATCAATCTAATGTGAAACCATGAAATGCACAAATGCCATTACATTTTATTCCTTAATCTCAATTTGTGAAACAATCTAATTCTCATTTCATTTCCTTTACTCTCTCTATATTAGCTAATCATAGTTTTCAAGTTTTCTACTCCAATCATATATGCTTATGATGCATTATTTTATAATAGAACAATCATAGATTATCACAGTTAACCTACTTAATTATCATAATTCAAGAATTCACAACTGATTTGGAAAGTCATACCGATATCTATTAATTTTATTAATAAAGGGAAAATGCATGATCACATCATAAATTAAATATTCATACCATGTACCATCCACTTAAGAAAATCCTATATTTCAAAAAAATTTATTTGATTAATAATATCATAAAATAATTAAGAAATTTTCCATAATTTAAGAAATATCATCACATTCTGTCAAAATCTTACATGCAAACACATTTTATCTAAACAATTAACACAATTAGATATTACCAAAATAAATAATTTACTAATTTAATAATAATAAAAGCTATTATCTCTAAAAACTTTTTAATTTCACTTGCTTCATATAATTAATTAGACCATATAAATATGCATATAACTATAATATTAAGCGTACAAATTAGAATTCCTTACCTGATCTCCTAAAACTCAAATTGCTCAAATCAGTTGAAATTCTTAACTATAGATCTACTAGACCTGCATCATAAAAAAAGCCTAGTTTGACAATTTGGCCCAACTAAACTAAAGGACTAAAATAGCAAATGTTCAAAATAAATCATAAACTCCCAAATTTACCAAAACACCCTCAAATTCATAAATTCCTAAAATGTCACCTAAAAAGCCCTTCAAAACTCCCCAAATCACCTAAATGCCCATATAAACATAGATTTCTTATATTGCCCTTAAAACATCTTTCTTTATAATTTTTTTCCTCGGTCTTCATTCTCATCCCTTTAATATCATTCATTCATCAACTTCAATCTCACCAACAACAATTAATCACTAAAATGAATGTTTTTTGGTAATGATATAACTACTGGAAAACAAATGCTTCTATTCTCAACTTAAAATTGAATTAGTAGAATATACAAGTTACCATTCTCCATCTCCATTAGCGACAATAAAGCGGTGAGTCTAATCCTCTATTCTTCTACTTCGATGAAAGTTCTGATGAACTATAAATGGTTAAGTTACAGAGAAATTAGATGAAAATGTGTAACCAAAATAACATAATGGTGAAATGAATTTATCGAAAATAAGAAGGAGATTATTAGTTAAGATTAGAAATTTCTGATTAGATCTAACTATTTCAAGCTAAAAATACATGAAAGAACCAACAATCTTATAATAGGAAATGTATCTATGATAATCAAATCTGACTATAAAACCACTTACCACAAAACTTGCTCCAATGTAAGTACTTGAAGAATTATTTAGATAGAAATGATGCCCAAAATGTGATCTCCAACAAAGGAAGGAGATATGATCCTAAAATTGGAAATCGTCAATAATGAGGAAATAAAAGGAAGAGAGAGAGAGAGAGATAGAGAGATAGAGCATTTTGGAATGGATACCAAATATTAAAGATATAAACATGGTAAAGGAATAGAGCATCTTGTTGAGCTGCAGAGTTACCGGGCTAGGTTAAGGCCTAAAAATGCAGAGGACATTACAAATAATCTGGATGTGATTTTAGCATATCCCTAGGAGTTAAAATCCCAAAACAAAGAAACTTTCCATCTACTCGATGTGCTAGGTTAGGCTTTAATGATTAAAGAAGGGCCATAGGCGTTTAGGATGAAATTTGAGATGGTTACTTTTAGGGTGGAGTTACAAAAAGCATTAAGATTAAGAATTTGGAGCTTAGGATCTTCATAAGCTGATTGCCTAGGGGTCAACCTGAGAGTTCTGAAGCAGTCATTTAAGGAGACATGATCCATCTATGGTTTATGGTTAAGGGATTATACTCCATCATCGAAGGTGCATTACCTCACTACTTTAACCACCAGAGCAATAAGATAAGAGCGTCACTCAATGGATCCTCTTACATCATACAATTGGCTACAAAGTTGGGTTATCAGGCAGAGTAGATTGGACTTAGGGAGTAAAATCAATATGGAGCCATTGTACGTCCTAGTATGGATTAGAATTAGAATGGCAGCACAAGTACATAAGCATCTTAAGATTAAGAGCGCTTAACCTCCTTTAGATGCATGAGACACGAGTGAGGAGATAGAAGATGATTATGAGAGGGACATTAAGGCTGGACCCTCTATGAATGTTGAACCATCAATAATTACTTACTTTAACCAACTTAATGCTCAAATAGATGCATTACACCTTGAAATAAGGCAATATCATTTTGCCAATGACATCAAATGGCCATAATATTAGCAAATACAATAAGAGAGATGGAAGAAGCAGTAGGCATTTTGGCAATAGTTTATACTACTCCATCGTCCACCACCACTAACTATTAATGATTCATGTTATGAGTTGTGGATCACTAAGTGGCCTAGATTGATGTTTCTTTCTTTTTTCGTTCTTTTATTTTTCTTATTTTTTCTCATTTTTGCTTTCATTTCACCGTTGATAGTTTATCTTTAACATTTGTGATAATAGTTTGTTGCTTTTCATTCTTTTGTTACATATATTTTGTTTTTTCATCTATCCTAATCAAATTTTTTGGCCAAGCTTGTAGTTTAGCATTGTCCTTTAGATAATAAAAAGCAAACTTCAATTAGTTTCCCCAAAGTACTTAATGGGCATGGAATCAAATATATGTCTCCCAATTCTTTCCTTCATAGTAGACTATAACTTTCGTGGGAGTCATGTTCTCTTCTCTTTATAAACTTTTGTGTCCTTTTTTTTAACCATCAAATTAAGGACAATTTCAATTAAGTGTAGAGAAAAAGATGAACTTGCTTAGCTTTTTATATCACACATTCAATTTGTTGTAAGTCCAATGGTGATTATTGAAAGGGATACATTTTATAGTATTTCCATACATGTTTCAATTTGATTTCATCCCTCTTTTGAAGATTAAATGCTTAGTTTGTGTTAATTTTTAATTTAATGTATGATTGAACTGTGAACACAATTTCTAAACTAAAAGATCAAGTTTAAAGGAGGATTATAGCAAATTAGAGCAAGGAGATTTTAAATAAAGCCAATAACAATGATTTCTACAACTACTTAATAGTGTCGTTAGTAGGGCAGGCAACCACCATTGATAGAAGTTGCTCAGACCCTTCAATGGTGGTTCAATAAACCATAATTAGCACACTGTTAACCACTATTTTACACACTATAAATGAAAAAATAAGGGCAAATTAGACTTTTGTATATCCAATCATTGGCAACCCTAAGTTTGGTATATTTAAGGATCAAAGATGCTTATTTTTGTTAGCTTTCATACCCTATTTAATAGCCATACCTTGTTCTCCTATTTTTCTTTTGTTTTAATGTTTCAATTTTTCCATTCAAGTTATATTTTCTTTTAATGGAAGTTAATTATGTGAGGGACATCAAGGTTAGACCCTCAACGAATGTAAAACCATCAATAATTGCTTACTTTAACTAACTTAATGCTCAGATGGATGGCTTACAACTTGAAATAAGGTAATATCATTCCGCCAATGTAATCAGATGGACAGAACATTAGCAAATACAACAAGAGAGACGGGAGAAGCAGTACGCATTTGGAAATAGTTGATACTACTCCATCATCCACCACTACTAAATGTTGATGATTGATGTTATGCCTTGTGGATCACTAGGTGACCTAGTTTGATGTTTTTTCTTTTTTCATTCTTTTTTTTAACTTTTTATTTTTGCTTTCATTTCATCGTGGATAGTTTATCTTTAAAATTTGCATTAATTTGTTGCTTTTTTTTCTTTTGTTACATATTTTTTTGTTTTTTATCCATCTTAATCTAATTTTTTGGCCAAGCTTGTACTTTAGCGTTGTCCTTTAGGTAATAAAAAGAAAACTTCATTCAGTTTCCCCAAAGTACTTAATGGGCACAGAATCAGATACATGTCTCCCAATTCTTGCCTTCATAGTAGACTATAACTTTCGTGGGAGTCATGTTCTCTTCATTTTATACACTTTTGTGCCTTATTTTTTTTACCTTTAAATTAAGGACAATTTGAATTAAGTTTAGAGAAAAAAATGAACTTGCTTTGCTTTTTATATCACACATGCAATTTGTTGTAAGTTCAATGGTGATTGTTGATAGGGAAACATTGTATAGTATTGGCATACCTGTTTCAATTTGATTTCGTCCCTTTTTTAATTATTAATTGCTAAATTTGTGTTCACTTTGAATTTACATGTAGGATTGATATGTGGACACGAGTTCTAAATTAACGATCAAGTTTAAAGTAGGCGTAGAGAAAATTGGAGCAAAGAGATGATAAATAAAGTTGTTAATAATGATTTTTGCAACTAACCAACTGTGTCGTTAGTATGGCAGGCAACCACCATTGATAGAAGTTGCCCAGACCCTTCAACGGTGTTTCAATAAACCACAATTAATGCACTATTAGCCATCGTTTTACATGCTGTAAATGAAGAAAATCAATGCAAATCAGACTTTTATATATTCAATCCTTGGCAAGCCTAATTTTGGAATATTTAAGGATTAAGGAGGCTTATTTTCGTTAGCTTTCATACCCTATATAGTAGCTGTACATTTTTCTCCTATTTTTCCTTTTTTTTAGTGTTCATTTTTTCCATTTAGGTTATGACTACTTTTATTCATTTTGTTTATGTTCTAGATAAGTTAAGCTTCAATTTCATTTTGTTTTTTATTTTATTTATCTACTGTTCTACTTATATTTCATTTTTATTATGTTTTTAGATTTGGATTTGTGTTGGATAATGTATGAACTTAAGATTTTAGTTTAGTAGTGTTTTGCTTTCAATTATAGCCTTCACACTAGTTATTTTAATATGTTATCTTGTCATTTATGTTTTTTTAGTTAAATTCAATATGTTAGGCTAAAATTCTCTTGAGTGAGAAGATATTGAAAGGATAATGGGCTTATAATTGTGAGAATTAAATTGATTTTTATTGGGCATTGTCGTTTAGGCTAAGATTGTATTGGAATTAAGGTTAGATGCTATGAATTACAAATTTTTCTATAGTTTTAGCCATCATATTAGTGATTTCTAGTTTAATTGTTAGGTATAGACTTTTGATTCCTAATTTTCATTATTAAATACCATAATTAGCTATAGATTATTTGATTTTATGTGTAAAACTTAAGCAACTTAGTTTAGAGTTCTAATTCTCTAAGCTACATAATCCAAGTTTATACGATTGTGGTTCAGGCTAGTTGTTCCCTAGTTTTTTATATTGCTACATCTTTGAATTTAAAGGTCGTATATCGCATAGTTAGAGATGAGTTTTCTATCTTATAGGATTTATTTAAAATTGGAGGAAATTAGGATGTAAGAGCTTGTTTGTCTCTACAAGCTAACATCTTAGGTAAAACATAATCTTTATGCTTTCAATGATCAGTTGTCAGTCCTGAATCCCAGAAATATCTTCTGCTGAGCTTTCTTTTATTGATATTTGTTTATTTCTATTTGCATTTTTGCTTATTTTCATTACTTTTGTCAATTTCCTTTTCTGTTTATTTTAATTTCACAAAAATTTATGGGACTTTTATTTCTTTTTATTTTTCTTTTGCACAACAGTAGAAATAGATTTAACTCACCCTAAGTCTCTTGGTTTAACCCTAACTCACCCTATTACATAAAAAATTTATTTAGGTTTATTATTTGGTTGTTTGCGACTAGCTATCAATTCCTTATATATTTTATCTTAAAGTGATTCTGATAAATAGTGGATTTTTAATTGTCCTACTTGAATATTGATGCTTTTGATTTAGCAAACATTGATCAATTTCTATTTGATTTCTAACCCCAAAACTTTTATCTTATTCTTTTATTTTCATCAATTTAACAATCAATCACGTTTTGAATAGGTTAGCTAATAAGGATAGGAATTCACTAATAGTTATAGTCCTCATGGATCTACAACATAGATTCATGATAGCTTTACTACATTGTGATAGGTGCATTTACCTAATTATGTGCTTTTGGTATTGTTATTTGAGATTCTTTGGTTTTTTTTATTTAAAACTTATGAACGTTCTACATGCATCATAGATATTAATATATTTTTTGTTGAAAAGAGAGAAGGGAATATCTATACCATTGATTTAAATGATCTTTCTAACTATGATATCAAGTTTTTTGTGTCTATGAATGAAAATTATTAGATGTAAAATAGAAGATTATGTCATGCAAGCATGGATCATATTTCGAACCTAAGTAATAAGGAGCTAGTGAATTGGATACAAAATGTGAAGTTTGATAAGTACAATGTGTTCCCTGCATGTTAAATAGGAAAGCAAAACAAGAGTTCTTTCAAGAAGAAAGATGTGATATCTATAGCTAGACCTTTGAAACTTTTACATATGCATTTATTTTATTCATCTAAAGTTGCTGATTTAGGTGGAAAGTTATATGCTTATATGATAGTTTATGATTTTGGTAGATTTACATGGTTTATTTTCTTATGAGTGAGGATGAATGTTTTAAATCTTTTGTTAAGTTTGCTAAGAGATTTTAATTAGAAAAAGGTTATATAATTACATTGGTTTGAGAATGAGATGTTTTATTCATATTGTAAGGAAAATGATATATTTAACAAAGTTTTTACTTGTAGGACTCCTCTATAAAATGGAGTTGTTGAGAGGAAGAATAAAACCTTACAAGTGATGGCTAGGATAATGTTGAATGAATATAACTTCCCTAAATATTTTGGGCGGATTTTGTAACATATGCTTGTAATGTGTCTAAAAAGGTCTATATAAGACCTTATATAAATAAGACTCTTGTCAAACTTTAGTAAGGGAAAACCCAAATGTTAGTTATTTCTAGGTTTTTGGGTGTAAATACTTTATTTGAATGCTAGAGACAATTTAAATAAGTTTTATGTTAAAAAAATAAGAAGAGCACATATTTATAGGTTATTCTTTCACTACTAAAGCCTATAGAGAATTTATTAAGAGGACTACGATGATTGGAGAGACTATGCATAAAGTTATAATGTATTAAGCCCCTTCGATATGAAGAAGATTGTAGAAGATGCTGATCTAGGTCTATCAAGGGACAAACTAGGATTATAAGATTTAAAAAAAAGAATAAAATAGATAATCCCCTACACCTAGTGAACCAATTATTGAATCAATTGATGATATTAGAAGGGATAAGAGTTTACTTAGAGAATAGAGGATTAATAAGGACCACTTTGTCATTTATACCTAAACAAATAAATCCAATACCAATACCAACCAAAGGTAATCATACCTTATCAAAAGGAAGTATAAAATGGTAGTAAACTGAGTATTATATTCCATGTGGACTAAATTTTAAACAATAAGTCCAAAAAAATTTTAACTACTCAGATGATTAAGTTTTGATTAATGAGAAATTAAAAATAAAAAATTAATGAAATACAAAAAAAATGTAAATTGTCATCAAATTATTACTAGGTATTTTCCAAATATATGAACTAGTAGAGGCTTCGGATTGCAATGGGTTAATATCTAAAAATAATAATGGTGGAATGATTTAGGACCTACTTCACTCAATGAAGACACTTTTAATAACTAGAGAAACATCTTTTCTCTTTTAAACTCAAATTACTTATTTGGTTCGTAAGTAACTTAGAATAAAAGGCACGAATTGCAAGAAGCCTAAATCTAAATTCGTTAAATATGATAATCCTCACACAAGTCTCTAAAGTTTTTCTACTTCGAGAATTAAGTGTGATTCCTAATTGATTTTCCAATAATTAAAAACTAATGCTTATGGATTTTCAATTACCTAAAACCTTAATTGTTAGACTTTTAAGTCCAA